>JAUZST010007374.1:0-14223 GCA_034779995.1 Parotocinclus haroldoi | reverse complement strand
ACTGATCGCTCCGTAATGGCGGACGACGGCGGACGCGACGGGCAGCTCGGCGGCGCAAGGTAGGCTCCCTTACAGTAGGATTGTTGTGGTTATGTGGTAAATTATGGTGGAAAATAAGTATTGATAGTATCGATAACAAAAGTACAACTCAGTACTTTGCAACATAACCTTTGTTGGCAATGACAGATTTCAGAATGTTTGAGATCATTGGAAGATCCAGCCACGTTCCATCTTCAATACTCTCACTGATGGAAGGAGGTTTTGGCCTAAAATCTCACGATACATGGCCCCATTCATTCTTCTCTTAACACAGATCAGTCATCCTGCCCCCTTTGCAGAAAAACAGCCCCAAAGCATGATGTTTCCACTCCATGCTTCACAGTAGGTATGGTGTTCTTGGGATGCAACTTAGCATTCTTTTACCTCCATTTTTATCAAAAAGTTCTATTCTGCTTTCATCTGACCACATGATTCTCCCAATCATCTTCTTGATCATCCATATTCTCTCTGGCAAACTTCAGATATGCCTGGACATGTACTGGCTTAAACAGGGGGACACGCCTGGCACTTCAGGATTTGAGTCCCCCTTGACGTAGTGTGTTACTGATGGTAGCCTTTGTTACTTTGGTCTCAGCTCTCTGCACGTCATTCATCAGGTCCCGCCGTGTAGTTCTGGGATTTTTGTTTACCATTCTCATGATCATTTTAACTCCACAGGATCCCCAAATTGAGGGAGAATATCAATGGTCTTAAATGTCTTCCATTTTCTTACATTTGCTCCCACAGTTGATTTATTCACACCAACCTGTTTGCCTATTGTAGATTCACTCTTTCCAGCCTGGTGCAGGTCTAGAATTTTCTCCCTGGTGTCCAATGACAGCTCTTTGGTCTTGGCTATGGTTGGGTTTGGAGTCTGACTGTTTGATGCTGTGGACAGGTGTACTTTGTACAGATAACGAAGTCAAACGTGTCATTAATACAAATAACAAGTGGAGGGCAGAAGAGCTTCTTAAAGAAGTTACAGTCTTGCTGTCACAACTTCCAAACAAGAACGGAGTCAGAATGCAGCTCGCCAGGTAAGCAAAGCGTTTATTCTCCAAACGGCGGGTAAAATCGTAGTCAAACGCGCAAAAGGTCGGCAACAGCAGATCACAATCAGGAACAGGAGGGCGAAAGCGAATGCAAAACAAAACACGGAAACAGGTTGGTAACGTAGCGGCTAGAGAAACACATGTATAAATGCTCAGAACTCGTAGAAACCAACGAGACTTCGCGGTGACGGTGTGTGAGTGAGGGGTAGAAATAGGGTGTGATAATGAGTCGTGATAAGGACCAGGTGTGAGAGTTAATAAGCCGGCGAGGGTGAACGTGAGCGTGCGTGGGTGTGGTCCGCTGAGCTGTGTGTCGGTGTGACACTTGCTTGTTTTTAGGTGACCAAAGATTTATTTTCCACCATCAATTACAAATAAATTCCTTAGAAATCCTACAATGTGATTTCTTGGATTTTTTCTCCAATTTTTGTCTCTCATAGTTGGTGTACCTATGATGAAAATTACAGACCTCTTTCATCTTTCTAAGTAGGAGAACGTGCACATTTTGGCTCCACTGTAACACATATGCCTTTTCGCATTATTTCTTTATTTCTACATGGTTATCTGTTTATAGTGCGTGCTTTTCATTAACCTGAGCAGGTTTGAAACATACATTTCTCTGAATTTCATAATATGCATAGCATATAGCCTTAATTTGCATGTTTTATTAATGAACGGGCAAGCATAAATCACTGCACTAAGCACAGTAGTTAGTGCTTGTGGTTCTGTGTTCCAGTTTTCTCGGTCACTTTGGTTTTCTGACATCACTGTTAACATTTCACATCATTTAGTGCATTTCTCAAAACAATTAGTACAAACTGCAAAACCTAGTTGATAACCTGCAAAGGTGTGTTGCTTTCTCAAAATAGTTCATTCCTCAAAAGCAAGTATTCATGTCAGTGTAACCACTGTTTATGAACAAGATAGTCAAATGTCATGTTTCCATGCCAGTTCACTCTATAAGTATTTTTAAAAGTCAGATCATGGTGACTCTACCTCAAAATACTCGACAGCAATATACACTATTAGCACAAACCATTTTAAATCTACAGTTAACGGTACAGTACAGTCAGTACCTGTCACAATTGCACAAATTTTCATTTACAGAATTTAGCAGGCAATATTATCCAGATCGACTTACAATTGTTACAGTCTTAAAGTAAAAGCAATTGTGGGTTAAGGACCCAACAGTAGCAGCTTGGAAGAGGTGCGATTTGAACCCTGAACCTTCTGGTCCATAGCAGTACAATATTGTAAATAAGTTAAATCTTAAATGTAGCACTACCTTACAGTCCAATACAGTAAATCTGTGCTGCAATATAGATGTAAAAAAGTAAAATGGAAAAAGTTCTTATCCCACTGTAAGCTGCATGTATGAGACAGCAGTGCTGTACAGTGCTGAATTAACACCCAATATACACACCTGTTCTACCCACGAAATGTCTGAATAATTAAATTTACTGTGGCTCTCCCAACATTTACCCTTTGACCAGCCTCAGCCATTGTGAGACTGTGATTGACTACACAATTGCAGATCTAATTTAATCAGGAATCTGCCTATGTACTTGGACTATGGACCCTTGTTCCCTGTTTTTTCACCTACCCTGCCATGCATTCTCACCCCTGGTTCATGATGCTGACATTCCATTTTTGTGTCACAGCATTGTCGAAATGGTACACACTGTGTCCTGCTCAGTTCATATACACTTGCCAAATGAGGGTTCTGCTTTCTGACAAACAGTTAATTTCATAGTAGAGCTTAAGTTCTGGAATATATATACCATATTATCAAGACTCTTGTAAGTTTGCTTTTTGAACAAATGAAACATTTATATGTATACCTTACTATTGAAAATAACTGCTTTTCCAGAATCAGTTCATATCAAGTATTCTAGGAATACTCAGAGAACTCCTAGATAGGAGTATTAGCTTAAGAGTGATTCCGAAGTGATCTGAGAGCAACTCTTAGCAAGGACAAGACAAGACAAGACTTTTTATCTCAGTGAGAACGGTTGACCCAGTTGCTAATTACGGGTTGGGCACATTCTTTTGTGTTTGTAATTGTGTTTTATTGTCAACCCTATCACACACTCTCGCTCACTCTCTAAACTAAATTTCATGCTCTCATTAGTTAATTAATTGAGTAATTAGGGAAATACTTTATGGGCATTATAAGCCTTTGATATTGCAGACGTTTCTGTCTGTTTTCACACATATTAATTTAATTTAATTTATTGACTGTTTGTTTATTATGCTGGTAATTATTGTAGCCTACTTAATCTATTGGATAGCCTGTAAACTGGAAACAAAATGTGCCCTGCTCTTTTTTGGTATGATGCTGATTTAATATACACTGCTCACAAAAATTGAGGATATTTAATTAGGGAAACATTTTGATATATCCCCTAATTTTTGTGAGCAGTATATTTAACTGATGGGGTTGGTTTGTATGTAGCTTTTGTTTTGAGTGTTACACCACTGTTGCGCTGGGTAGGAGATGCGAATCTCTAATAAGATCAACCACAAACATTATTTCTGCATGATCTAATCAGTAGTGTTTGATTAACTCACTGTTATTCTGTGTTTGGAGAATGTTTCTTCGCCCTGTCATTTTCCTATGTTTTCCCTGTTCTGTCTAGGATAACCTCCTATACATAGATAAGCCATAGACCATGGCAACCAAATTTGTCTTCACTTGGTTGTTGCTGCTTTCAATAGATTTTTTGGCTACTCTCATCGAAGTCCATAGCTTTTCTGTGTTCCAGAAACAACACTTTTCTTGTTTTGTGACTGCATTTGCATGTATTTTCTGAATTGCATATGTTTTCTGAATTTTCATAACACTGTAACTCACAACTAAACAAGGTGACTTAAATAAGTAATCTTTGATCACATCAAAAATATTGAAAAACATTTTTGTGACAACAAAATTTGATGCCTGGCTCCATTTGGCATTGACAGGACTAAAACAGTTAACACAGTGACAGATTTGGAGTAGTTTTGGTGGTGTTTTCAAGGCCTTGATGCCTTAGTTCTGAAATTGTTCTGTAAATAATCTACAAAAATATGTAATAAAGTGTAATTGCTTTCTAGATTAAAGGGATATATTTATTGTATATGTCTACTTACACATCTAAACACTGTCTTTGTGTGTAGGTGTATACACATATACGTGCATGGCTTGTATGGTGGTTGGGGGGGGGGGGGGGTTGATGTGCCACCACTCTCACAACCACATCCACACTCCTTTTGCTCCTTATTCGTTAGTTAACTGCACTTGCCACTGAACCCTGACAGAGAGGTATGAAAAATTATTGACTAGTTATTTACCCAGAAGAGAACTAACCCCACCCCAGAGGAGGCCATCCTACCTTCTCAAGCTCACCCAAGATGGCACTGATGGCATGCTTCCAAAGGGGCTTAAGGTCAAGGACAAGCATACCACTAGGTGTACCTAGACATTGTCATCCACCCACTGGATGAGCAACAGTGCCCCCAGTCACCCCATCAATGCAGCCAAGCCAATAGATCTTGGAGAGTTGGGGTTTTGCCCTCTAGTGGTCTAGTAATGTGCCATGTGTGACTGTTAACCGTACACCTTCCTCTACCTGAATGACATTCTCATATGCAGTCATTCCCTTGCGGAGACATGGGTCATGTTAGGTGAATTCTTCAGCTCTTGATGGAGAGCTACCTGTTTGTCAACCTAAGCAAGTTATTGCTTTATGCGTCTTCAGTCACCCTTTGGGGTTTATCGTCACTCATGGTACACTGCACATAGCTAAGATCCAAACTCCAATTTCAGCAGGTCCAGTTTGTTAATGTCTACATTTTATCTTGGAGGCCACTCTTCTCAAAGCGCTCACCCGAAAGACCCCAGAAGCCTTGTGCTGGACAAGAGAGGCTTAGAGGCTCCAGCCCTATAGTAGCCAATTGTCATTGTGGTGGATGCATCTGATGTGGGTGTATTAACCATCCTCTCCCAGCTTGGACAGCAATCCCCTCCCATGTTCATACAGTACTTCCCTTGCCGCTTAACCCCCACTATATGCAACAGTTAGGGGTATGCCCTGCAAATGGAATCGTTCAACCCTTAACTTTTGTTGTCTTTGAATGTGTGCTCTGTTTTTGTCTTTGTTTTGTTTTCCCTGGAGACAGTACTTTTGGCAGCACCTTGGTGGCAGTTGTGGGGTCTTGCTGGAGACACGCTTTCTCCCAGCGACAGCTCACCTCATCGGTCCCCTGCCAACCATCAGAGGCAATCAGCGTGCTCTATTTCAGTGAGTGGTTTGGAGGGTGGCTGATTGCTGATTTTCTGTTGTTCAAATAAACCTGTGTCTCTTTACTGGCATTTTTGTTCACCAGTAGTACTGTTTATAGCGCTGTTGATGCTTCCTTATGTGTGATTTTTCAAGTCTGTCACTGCAACTTCTTGAAGTTCTTTTCTGGATTACCAGTCAGCACGACTGTGAGGGCGTCCCTGTGCTCTAGCGTGCTTTGCCCTGACACACTGGATTGGGATTATGCCACTCACTGAACACAGCACCAGACAAACGAGCACCTACACACCAACTGTGCTTTTTAATAAACCACTATACTGCTCACAAAAATTATAAAAATACAACCCCAATTCCACTCATTTTGTAATTGTTGCCTGCAACACATTCCAAAAGAGTTGGGACAGGGGCAACAAAAGACTGGGAAAGTTGAAGAATGCTCAAAAACACCTGTTTGGAACATTCAACAGGTTAATTGGAAACAGGAGAGCTTCATGACTAGGTATAAAGGGAGCATCCCCCAAAGGCTCAGTTATTCATAAGCAACAATGGGGTCAGGTACACTGCATTTTCAACAACTGCATAGGTTAACAGTTTAAGAACAACGCTTCTCAATGTGCAATTGCAAGGAATTTAGGGATTTCATCGTCTACAGTTTATCATAATCAAAGGATTCAGAGAATCTGGAGAACTCCGGAAAGTCCGAAAACCAACATTAAATGCCCATGATCTTCGCGCCCTCAGGCAGCACTTTATAAAATACCGTCATTATATTACCATGTGCTCAGGAACACTTTAGAAAACCATTGTTAGTGAACACAGTTCGTTGCTCCATCCACAAGTGCAAGTTAAAACTGAAGCAAAGCAAAAGCCTTAAATCAACAACACCCAGAAACGCCGCTGGCTTCTCTGGGCCTGAGCTCATCTGAGATGTACTCACGCAAAGTGGTAAGGTGTCCTAAAGTCTGATGAGTCCACATTTCAAATTGTTTTGAAAAAGCCAGCATGTGTTAGTGCCCATTGCATGGATACCTTGCCCACCTGTTAAGGCACCATTAATGCTGAAATGTACATACAGGTTTTGGAGCAACATATGCTGCTATCCAAGCAACGTCTTTTCAGGGACGTCCCTCCTTATTTCATCAAGACAATGCCAAGTCACATTCTGCATGTGTTTATTGTATTAAAAAGTGCGGGTAACTAGACTGACCTGCGTGCTGTCCAGATCTGTCTCCCATTGAAAATGTGTGGTGCATCATGAAGTGCAAAATACGACAATGGAGACCCCAGACTGTTGAGCAACTGAAGCTGTACATTAAGCAAGAATGGGGAAGAATTCCACCTTCAAAGCTTCAACAATTAGTGTATTCAGTACCAAAATGCTTATTGAGTGTTAAAAGAAAATGTGATGTAATACAGTGGTAAACATGCGCTTGTACCAATTTTTCTAACTTAATTGGAATTCGGATTGTAAAGCATCCCCTAATTTTTGTGAGCAGTATATATCCCTGCTCTCGGTCTTGGAGCCCAACCTGGGAATATCTGAGGGAAATTAATTCCCGCTCATGTGTGGGAAAAAATGATTAAATGGGGGAACTCCTCTCTATGCCCATCCAGGAGGAACCGAAATTCAATTCAATTCAATTCAATTTTATTTATATAACGCTTTTTACAATGTAGCATTGTCTCAAAGCAGCTTTACAGTAATTACAATTATCAATTATAAAACAATTATCTAAAAGGCCAATCCCAAGTTGAGCAAACCCAGGGCGACAGTGGCAAGGAAAAACTCCCCAAAATGGTAGGAAGAAACCTTGGGAGGAACCAAGACTCAACAGGGGACCCATCCTCCATGGGCGGCCTAGAAGTTAATAAGACAAATACTAAATGTATATCAAATTTGGATTGGATAACAGTGTGTATCTGGTTTGCTAAATATATCACCCTAAATATATACACTGTGAGAAACCTGGAAGTACATGAATATGTATAGAGGTTTTTTTTTGGAGGAAAACCGAGTGGTAACACCAAGGGCTGCTCAGAGCTGGAGACTGAGACAAGCACAGAGAGACTAGATGACCAGTGACCAGATTCTCTTCCTCAGACGCCACCAGTAGTGTTTTGGTTCATTTACAATATTTCCTTTAAGCTAGGTGTAATGGTTTAATTTTTTCATAGCTGTGCGATGCCATCAGGTTCTGAGATGACATCCTGCCCCCTTGATCCTGACCAGAATATTTGGAATATACACAGTTTGATGAATAAATTCTTGCCAGACGTTTTTATAAGCTGGCCAAGTGTGAGATTTAAACACTACAACGAAATGGGATAGAGATCTTGGGACCAGTGTGTGTCCGATAGTATGCAGAAACCCATTGATCATGCTTTTGAAATGCAACGCTCACCAGGGTTGCTTACATATTCAGATCCACCATGTCCTTCATTCATCAAATAGTTTCCTATGGAACATCACGCTTGCAGTCTGCTTTGAATAACACACAGTCAGCACTCTGGACATCATCAAATCAACATCAGTCATTCTATTATATCCATTCGCTTACTCACTGGTTTATTCGCCAGTCATCTAGTCTCTCCAGCTCTGAGCAGCCCTTGGTGTTACCACTCGGTTTTCCTCCAAAAAAAAGCCTCTATACATATTAATGTACTTCCAGGTTTCTCACAGTGTATATATTTAGGGTGATATATTTAGCAACCCAGATACACACTGTTATCCAATCCCTCAAGTGAGGGTACAGGATTTCAGCAGGTCAGCATAAGCGGTCAGTAAGGAATAAGAGGATGGGAAAAACCTAACTTTGCACTGTAGGTTTCTTACATCTTAATGTCTTCATGTCGTGTCTTGCACTGTCAGTGTTTAAGGCTGGCCAGGGGCTTGTAACGCCACAGCAAATAGTGAATACTGTGGTCAGAGGAACAGGGTGTTGGGCACAATCTTAACAACGCACAAGGGTTATCGATGCTATCAACTCTGGTCAGAACTGAAAGAATGTGCCACTAAACACAGTGCAGCGCCCCCTGCAGAGCACTGAACTGCATAGCCACAGACACGGTCCATGCTCACCATGAACCAATCAATTCTGAAGTTTTACTAAAACATACTTCAAAAGGGAGGAAAAAAAATATAGAACATATTACACTCTTTGTTCACAAGCTAAACACTGGAGACAAACGTGACGATGCCCTCAGAATCCACTGTGGTTCAATGACCTCCAGGAGAGAACACTCAACATGCACATTTTTGGGGTTAGAGGTTGTTCCTGTGGTATCTCTTGTTACGTTACATTTGGGGGGAGGGGGGGGGGTCTTGGGTATACACAGTCTGTGCGCTTCACTGCATTTTGATCTGATGACCTAACATTGTGTAACTTCTAACAATTCTCTGCTTTTCTCAGCATAAATGAAAAAGCTATACACTAAAATCCTTCATCCGGATCCACTTACAGTCAAAACAACTTTATGCTATAGATGTAGAGGTTTCATTTTTGGACCATTTTAGTGTGTCCTGCCATCTGATTCTATACTGTATGTGAGACGGGCAAATCTGAGCGATGATCAAATGATTCACTGATTCAAACAGTGACTCTCTAAATGAGGGATGAGCAAATCTGAGTCATGTTTGACTGAGTTGACCCATGATTGAATTCAAACTGATTCAAACAAAAGCAAATCAGAATCATGCATGAATTAATCATTTATTCAAACAGTGACTTTCTTTCTTGATTACTGAATGTGATCAAGTGATTCACAAACACTTACGAAATGAACACTAAATAAGCTATGTGAATAGTTCAATAAAAGCTGGACTTAAATCTACAGAATGCAACGCTGTCAGTGGACAATCGATTATGTTTGTAAATAAGAGCATGTCGTAGCAAGGCATTGTGGGTATTGTAGTTAACATCTACTTAATGGAAATAAATTAAGAATCTGTTGGAGGGAAATTAAACCAAACAAACTCGAAACGAATGTCAACAACTGACATAAACTTTAGACAAACAGGTATGTGCAACAGAAAAAACGACCCTAGACACACACTAAGGGGCACTTTGGAAACACCAATTAACTAAAGTCACTAAAGACACTGAAGTCTTTGGAATGCCACATAGACACGTGGAGAACGTACCACTGTGCTGCTCCAATACATATATAACCCATTATAAAATATATTAATGTCTTGTTAGTCATAATCAATGTCACAAGGATCACAAAGTGATCTACTGTAGCTTCACTATATCTTAAATAACCAAGCGAAAACATTCATTTTTATTCCTGGTAAATAACAATTCAAAATCATTTGTAAAAAAAAAAAGTGCCTGGATTGGACACATCATGTCACAGCAGATTAACGGCACTACTGATTAACTTAAGCTATTGAAAAACCTGTCAAACCCCTTTACACTTACCAGGTAAGCAGGAGAGGCGATGAAGGCTCCAAGTGCCCCCGCCGCAGCCCCTGATGCCACGTTTCCACCAGGAATGTTGGTGAGTCCTGTCGCTTGTGTGTAGGAGTAGAAGCTGAGCCGGACTCCGTTCATCAGGGCCTGGTAGAGCAAACCTGCAGCGAGCCCCTTCTGTAAGCCTCTGAGCCCATCGGTGCGCCCCACGAGCCAGAGCGCCTGCAGGACGCCGCGGTAGTGCTGATGGTATGAACCGCGTGCCTGCAGTTCTCCCTGCAGCTGCAGCCGTGTCTTCACCACCTCCAGAGGGTTGGTAAATACACAAGCCCCGCAGCAGGCCAAAGAGCCCAGCGTGAAGTCCAACGGGGGCCACAAGGTTCGAGGGCGACCAGATGGATCAGAAGAGGGGCGAGGGATAAATGGCATTTTTGCAGGATAGGTGATCATCTGTGGGCTGGTCATTGCTGAATTGTGAATGGCAGATAGAATTAGAGCCAGTAGGTGAACAGGGAGAGCGAGATGGGGTTTGCACACCTGCGGTCCCACCTGAGACTTCACGCATGCCTTTTCATCAGTTCATCACAGCTAAGGAGTTCCTCTGTACCGTGCATCTTGCGTCACGTCTGAAAACACAGACGCTGCACTCTAAAGCACATGGGAGCAAGTCGGTCACAGGAGATTCAACGTGTTTTGATCCCACACTTCTGCAACATGAATACAAGCATCTGGTCTAAGCTACAACAAGGAACAACCACTGCAGAACAAATAACAAGGCTGTGAAAACAAGTTATAAGTTATAAAACTGTTCGACTAAACATTAACAAATTAGTAGTGAAGTTTTTGAGTCAACTTTTGGGTTGTAGTAAAATGTGAAATGTGTAACGTGTAATGAAACAAATTACTGCCCTCAAACTGCATACAAAAGATTAAATAATAATATGTACCCTTTTTCCTTTACCATCAAATAATTTTATATAACAAATCTTAACCAGCTTAACATGCACGTTTATCATCATTTATCTTATGAAAACTTATGCTAAACATCTGGCAACCCTACCATTAGGTTCATTATTAGTAGCTATATTATTGTAAAAGCCTCACACTGGTATCCTGTAGAAACTGTAACACATTAAACCTTAAACTTCTCTCCACCCTGTGTGCCCAGAGGTCTTTCTATGTTAAAATATGCAGTGATATATTCGAAAAATCAATTTACATTGCTTAAAGCGGTTGATAAATGAACATAAAAAAGAGAAGTAAAGCTTCACAAAGTTGCAGCATGGATCCTGAGTGCACGTTTCAACTCTATGCAGGCTAATAAACAACTTGTGAAATAAGCTCTTTTGGTTTACTCATAAAATAATAAAATAAGCAACTTTCTCACCTGCTCCGGTCGTGTCTCTTCCGATCTCTTTCTCTTTTCTATGACAGGCGGTAAGTAAACATGCGACTAAAACCTGAATGCCTGAACTAACCCCGCCTATTGCGCTCTCTTAACCAATCACATATTATCATTCTCTGCCTACCGTGGTGACTTTCGAATCACCAGCCAATCAGAACGCCCCGTTCCTCAAGTTCGTCAGTTAATTGCCAAGTACACAATGGCTCTGTCCTGAATCCGCATAGCAACGTAACGTCATTCACTGTATGTCGGGTCGTGTTCCAATTCGACCTCGGTTATGCCCTATTTTGGGGTTGTAAATAGCAATTTGAAGTACGAACACTTAAAAGTGTAATCAGCTATTAATAATTGAGCCTTAATTTAGGTAAAATGGCACAAATAAACAAAAGCACATCATAGTTCACGCGTCTTTAAAATAATCTCAGTTTGGGGTGTGAGAAGGTAATGGACTCCTATAAACTTTGCATACAAAATTACATGCACACATTAACATTTTATTCCAAACAGAATAGATTTTGGAACATAAGATTGGTTTTCATTCAAGAGTAAGAGCTTTTGAGCTTGATGTTTCAAAGAGAAGTCAAACTATTGCAACAAAAGTGGAAGCATAATTCGCTTACTCAACATATACATATTTTATATCACTGGAACTAAAGGATGCAACTCAAATTATGTCAAACCTGAAACAGATCTTCATGATGTGGATAGATGGATTAACCTAACATGCATGTCTTTGGACTGTGGGAGGAAACCAGAATACCCGGAGTAAACCCACACAGAAAGAACCCAGGCCACTCCACCCTGGGATTTAACCCGGGACCTTCTTGTTGTGAGGCAGCGGTGCTACCCACTGAACCACCGTGCTGCCCCTTTATGATTTAGGCTCCACTTATTCTGGATTGTAAGACTGTATGAGTTGTAAGTCGCTCTGGATAAGGACGTCTGCTAAATGCAGTGTTCTTCTGCTATCTACAAAACCAATTTATGTACTCAGTGGTGAATAATGAATCACTCTTCAGAATGTTCAGAATGCAGCACTTATCACACCCCGCACTGCACCTCGCTCACTCCGGTCCTCTAGCACTGCTTGACTGGTTCCCCCATCTCTGAGGGGAAAAGGAAGGCACTCATCTAGACTCTTCTCTGTTTTGGCTTTTAAGTGGTGGAATGAACTTCCCCTCAATGTTCGAACAGCTGAGTCTCTGCCCATCTTCAAACGCTGTTTGAAGACCCATTTATTACGCACCTACCCCAACTCAAACCCCCACCCTTGTCCTTCTATCTCTTAAAAAAACACTTCTACAGTTTCAGATGTTAAATCTTGTTTAGATTCCATATTACTAAGAATGGATTACGTTACTTATGTCTTAAAGCCCTTTTGTAAGTCGCTCTGGATAAGGGCGTCTGCTAAATACTGTAAATGTAAATGTCGGAGGAAATTAAAATGCTAGAAGAAATACCACAAAGACATGGGCAGAAGATGCAAACTCCATACTGACTCCATACTCGACCCTTAGTCTTTGAACCAAAATGGAAGACCTGAACAATAACCCTCAACTATTCCTGTGTTCTGTATGCTTTTATATCTTTACAGCCAAGTTGTTTTTGCTCCTGGATGTTACGTCACTGACAGCTGACTGGTTTGACACAGTTTTAGCAGAACATGTTGACTGTTGAAAAGCTTAGTCCTGTTAACAACCTGGTTTCGCTCTCAGTCGTGTGATATTTTACATACGTGCATTGGTTTAACCTACTAACACAACGTGAAGTTAAAAAACAGTAGTTTTGAGGTGGGTCTATATACCTTTGCTATTGCAGTGTAGCATAAGGCCAGGCTTTCCCCTGTACAGCCCCATACATTAAACTCACATGATTTATTTACACTATGAACCGTTATCCTTCTGCTTTCCCAACAATGCCCTCAGCATATCTGTTTACTGTGTGTCGGGTAGTAGGCAGTGTCATACCCACTATATTTGATGTGTGTAATTTTATCCTGACTCTTAACTCAGCACATTGGTGGAAACTTTCTGACCTTCCTCGACCACTCGAGGACATTTGCCACGTCACAGACAATTTAACATAATCAAACTATTTACAACTTTTATATGATTGCAGATATAATGTAATCTCGTATTTTGTTGATTCTTTTATTATGGAAACTTTTACATTCAATTTAACGAACCGAAAAATTATTCGTGAGCAATATAAATGACCAAGTATAATTGTCTCTTTTCTGCTTTTAGTAACCATGTTCATATCTGGTCTTCTACTTTTTACTTTAGGTATATGTGGTTGAGGTTTGTATTTTCCCTTTAATTGGAATTGCATCGAATTAAGCATGGGATTCATATTTTCTTACAAATTTATCCAATTTGCAAACTAAAATACTATCCAACTTAAAAGTATTATAACGAAATATGATCTCTTTTACCTTTACATCCACCTTGTACTGGTTTCCCTGGTTCTAAGGTTATGGTTATGGTAACGTAAAACATTGAATTCATTTAAAAAACCTAAAGTGACCCCTGTATCGCTGCAGTGAAACTATTTAGCGCTTTGAATACATACACGTGGAGGGAGAAGGGTGGAGTTTTAGGAAAAGAGCACCCTCTGCTGGGCCTACGATGTATTGGCATCCCAGTAAAAAGATACAAAAAAATCCCCTGACACACAGCTTATAAAAGGCAGGACACTTTTAAAGAAATGATGGGATTTATTTAGCTTCGAGTACACGGCAAATAAGACTATTCCCTCCATCCTATAAATCAATCACCACTCGCACATATACACACTTATACACATACACAATCACTCAGTGATGCGTGCAAAGACAGTCTCTCACACACGTTAATGTAAACAGGCAGGACATGAGCTCAAAAAGCAGGCAATCACAGGCGTTCCTCTGTTTTTCATGGTGTCACCATATTCATGTGGCACGTCAACAGTGTGTCCTCTCAAACAAACAAACAAACACACACACACACACACACACACACACACACACACACACACACACACACACACACACACAC
>JAUZST010007373.1:0-14225 GCA_034779995.1 Parotocinclus haroldoi | reverse complement strand
GAGAGAGAGACAGAGAGACAGAGAGAGAGACAGAGAGACAGAGAGAGAGAGACAGAGAGAAAGAGAGAGAGACAGACAGACAGAGAGAGAGACAGAGAGAAAGAGAGAGAGAGACAGAGAGAAAGAGAGAGAGAGACAGAGAGAGACAGAGAGAGACAGACAGACCAACTGGAAATCCAACAGGATACAAAAGATTATATGGCTATTATTCTTCTATTCAACTGATTATTTTGTGATGACCCACTAAATTAGATTGGATTAATCTCAATCGAATGCTGCTCTTCTGATTGAGATGTACACCTCAAGGTTCTCTTTTGTGATTTAGCTTTTAAACACATTTTGTGGAAGATATGATAAACTGTATAGAAACAGACTAACAATAACCTTCTACACTAAATTTCTTTATAGATCTTACTTTGGGGACTGCTGACATACGCTCACAAAAAAAAATAAAAAGATATCAACCAATTCTTGTGAGCAATCGTATTACAATAAAGAGGTGCTCTCCATTTTTTGTAAAATAAGCTGTGTCTTATAGATTTTCGTGAAGTTACCGAAAGCGTTTTAAGCAGGTTTAAAATAGCAGTGATATATACAGTACACACACACACACACACACACACACACACACACACACACCTCAATTTACAATACATTCACTTTACAATGGGTGCACCATGATGCCATACTATAAACTGGATTATACTTGCATATAAGAAGTGAAGCCCAAACCATAAGAAACATCAAGAGACCAAAAGATCTGCTGATATTAAACATGCCGCTATGCATTAAGTGTTCTTCTGACATGCATTAGCCCAGATCCATCAGTCAGATCGCAGCCTCTCACTGCTAGCTGCTGCCACTTGGGACAGTCTATGGAGATCTTTGCTATGGAAGTCCAATTCATGAAGCTCTGGTGAACAGTTCCTGTGCTGATGTTTTTCCTCAGAGGCGGCTTCCGTTATTGTGTTTTTCTTGGGTCTTTAACACAGAGCTTTAAGGCTTAACACTTCAGCCCTGAGTCATTTTTGCTCACAGTAGTTTCCATTTCATAACAGCAGCACTTAGACGAAACATAGCAGAAACAAAGAACGTTCTTGTGGCACTGTGCTGGCCAGGCCTCAATCCCATTATCCCACCTTTGAGATTAATCAAAACACTGCCTTTAAAGCTGAGATTAGAAGTATAAGCCTGGCCGCCTTATAGTCAACACAGCACAGGGCAGAACTTCCGCATGGTCCTCTGACTCTTAAAGACCACGAGACCGTCACCGAGCCCTTTAGCACTTCCCATTTTCCTGCTAGTGGATGTTTACGGTGATTGTACGGCTTTGGGTTTGATTATACACCAGTTAGGGTGTGACTGAAAGAACTAAATCCACAGGTTTGACTGGGTATGTACATACTTTTGATCATGTAGTGCATGTATGGTCTGATAACAGTTTTGTCTGCCATGTGTTTCTTTTATTTTAGAGCTGTTCATTGTGATAAAGCCATGCCAGTCTAACTGGAGTAAATGAAAAGTCTTAGACATACTAAACAGAGAGGTTAGGCCAAGTGTCATTGTAGTTTATGGTACTGTACTTATTTAAAAAAAAAAAAAAAAAAAGTTTAATTCAGTCTGGGTCAGAGAGCAAAGGGGGGGTGGGGGGGGGGTGGGGGCGGCACAAATGCTTGAACTTAACACCAAGCACACTGGCTTTAATCTACAGTCTTAAATAGTAGAGGAAATGTGGGACAGGTGAGATGAACCAATGCACTTTTGACTGTGATGACCAATGTCCGGTGTTTAGGTCAGGGGTGTGCAAGAAAGTCTAGGGCTAAATCAAGGACTGCCCAAGTAGGCTATCCAGACAAAGTGTACTCAAACTACACATGGCACTACAGTGTAAAAGGTGTTACACTGCACCCTAACTAGTGCATCTAAATGCTACATAGCGCAGGCTAAGCCACAGCAATTCATCTGAGCTACAGCAGAAACCTGCTCACATAATACTGCCTGAGGTGAGGGGGTTTCAAAACTGTTTTGTTCTGGCATTAAATAAAAAAAAAAAAATTAATTAAAAAAAAGTAATGTGGAACGATCTGTAGGATTCAAGTGGTGTCCAACTAGTACAGCAGGGCGATTCACTTCAAATGAATCGGATTCATTTGAGTGATTTAGTAATCTGATTTACTTCAGTTTTATTTTTAACCTGAAGTAATCTGGCCAGTGTCTGTTATTTAAATTCCATTTCAGTTATTTAGGTGTACGTTTTAACATCATGCTCTGCATTCTCATGACAGTAACGTCCCATAACCTAAAATGTTCTTCATCTGCCAATTGGTCTCAAGTCCTGTCATTTCTTTAGTGATAACGACAGTGAACAAATAAGTCAGGTGTAAACCCAGCAGAAAAGATTTCAGCAGCCAACAGTTTCAGCATTTGAAGTTAACTACATTTACGCTACAGAAGGTGACCAGTGGATAGCTAAACCAAAAAAATAAAATAAAAGAAAAAAAAAGAAAAGACAGACAAACACGCTGCAACATGTCCGGCTCAATAACACTAGTATTTACAAAGGTTACATGAAATGAAAAGGATTCAAAAGATGGAAAGAAGATGTAATATCCTACTGTAACACGAAGGATCTGGCTCCCATAGCTACGGTGGAGTGCAGGGAGCTGAAACACCTTTTTAAAGCTACTGTACATGGCAATATTTAAAATTGTTAGTAATTTTCTACTTTTATTTAAAATGTCTGCTTTCATTAATTGTGAAAAGGAGGAAACAAATTTGCATGTAGCAGACACCCTTAACTGGAGCAACTTACAACTTAGTCTTACAATCCAAGCAATCGTGGGTTGAGGGCCTTGCTTTAAGGACCCAACTCTGGCAGATTTGGCAGAGGTGGAATTTGAACCCTGGACCATGAAGTCCAGAGTCCAGTACCTTAACCGCTCGGCTACCGCAGTAAACATGACCTTTTTCCAAGAGACGTGTTCATCTTAAGTCATACATACTATGATTTCTATTGAAATATTCAATTAATAACCATAAACAGTTCATTGGTGGGCGTTTCCTTCCCCTGTGATTTTAAATCCATAACAGTAAGTCTATAAGACGACTAGCTTTAATAGTTGAGCGCAAAAAAAAAAAAATAGTTCAGTCATTCTATTTAAGGTAAAATGTTAAAATAAAAAAAAAATAAAAAATGTTGATTTGAGGTCATGTCACCCAGCACTAACAACTGCAAATCTGAGGGAGGTCCAAAGAATTGAGCGAGACAACTTGTTCATAAGGACTTCAGTAGTAGATAAGCATGTGACACACCACTTTATTGTGTGAGTCAGCATTGTGTTGGACCATCGTGTTGCAACCTGTCCTGATTGTATCATTCACAAACCTGTTAGCGTGCAAAAATAAGAGTGGATATAACGTGTGGCATATAGGATTAATCTCAAACTCTTGTCCCTTATGAACAAAACATACAAGATTAGATTGGCAAGAAAGGCCTATTTAATTTACTTAGAAAATAATAAAACATTTTTCTTAGAAAGATATCCCTGCTTTATCCATTTTAAAATAAAAATCTGTTATTAATTTAATAAATACAAGGGGACAATTTCACCCCTTTATGTCTTGCAATCGTGTAGCACTGTACTGTCATTAGTAAATATTTAAGAAAGAATATTTAAGAAATGCTTGAGTAATTGAACTTAACAACAACAACAACAACAACAGGCAAACTTTCGAACCCAGCCTAGAACGTTCTCACCCACACACACTACGGTAGGGAAATTTAACCGGAGAGTTGAGGTAATTCGGACTTGCGACAAAGATTTTACTTTATTCCCACTTGAACATGGGTCGGGTTTCGATGACAATGGCTGGAAAATAACAACCTGACAGCATTCCACACTCGTCCCCATGCAGGTGAACACAAAGGTTCAGTGACGGTGGGCTTGTGTTACCTTTAGGCTTGCTGGCCGTTGGGGCGGCTACACATGCGAAGAGCTTGAACACCCCCTTCCATGAGTACACGGGCTGTAGCCTAGCGGTGGGCGACATGGGGAGTGCTGAAACGCTTCATTTCGCCCTTTCCATAGAAACAAAACAGCCCATAACAGAGGGCAGCAAACGGGCCGATATCTGAAGCTCTGGCAAAGTTGGAATGGATAAAACTACTACTCCACGAGTGCTGGCAGGTATTCCATACAAGAAAGCAAAATGTTGTTCAATATCCAAATGACTGGCCGTAGCAAAAAAAATGATGGGCTTAGAAATGTCAAAAGCAAAATAATCCTGGAAGTTGGACAAGAATATACAGCTCCAAGTGTCTGGCGGAAAGCTTGAGACTGAGCCCGAGGAGAGCGGGAAGAAGACGAAGAGACGCAAGGGTAAAAACAAACAGCGAAGCAAGTTTCCACGTCTAACAGTACATTCCAGAGGCAGTCTGAAGGGCCACTCCCAGGCTGCCCCAAGTATCCTGCATGAACTCCAGATGAGAGCCGGGAAGAGGAGCGTATTCAGTGTGGGAGAGCAGGGGAAACGCTCAGCACAGCAACACAGAGACAGAACACAGAGACCTGCCTCCACTTTCGCCCAATGCAGCCTGTGGGCCAGGGAGTCAAATGTCAAGCTGAAATCAGCATACCTCTCTCAGTCTCCCTCCCTCCCTCCCTCCCTCCCTCCAGGAGGAGAAGGAAAACGGGTTATGCTTCTGGGCCTGGCTCGTGTCAGGTTACACAGCTCAACCTCCACCCTTAATCATGCGGCTTTCACAAAGACATTACAACATAGCAGCACTACACTGAAACCTACAGGAGAGGGCAGAACAGAACGACAAGACAGAAGCAGATCTGCTGGAACAGGTTTCAAAATGTTCATACATATGTAATAAATCATTCTTTTAGCAATAAAATATAGTCCGCATATTTTATTCTTTATTTAAAATCTGTTTTTTTCCATAGAACAACTTGTCAATGGCACTTACTTGCATTGAAGTACATCTAAAGGCTTAGCAGGTGTGTGTGTCAAACGTTTTCTAGGTCTAAATAATAACTTGATAATACATGCGAGTGGCTTCCAGTTGCTGCATAAGTCTTTCGTTTTATAGGTCAGCTCACGTTTACTTTTTATCATTTCCTGTATCCACCACTATTCTTAATTGGTCACGTTGCTCAACTGACTGGCGTGTGCAACAGAACGTCGAGCCACCCGAAAAACATCCACTCAGACGTAAACACACAAAATGGAGCATGCAGCGGCCAAACTGAAGCAGACGGTTGAATTCACAGACATAATACTAAAGGGCTTTCTGACTGCTTTCTTGTGAAGTCATGGTGGATGCATTCTGTGGTGAGAACCAAAAGGTATCAGATATCGCAGATTGGATTCACAGCTCTTAGTTTGTCTGAACAGCATAAAAAGTGAGCCAAAATTAACTACCATTTCCATTTACCTTGAAGAACTGGTAAATGTTCTAAGCATGGCCTTACAGGAAAGCAACTGAAAAGCCGTGGTAAGAAGTAGCTGTTGTTGTGGTTCGGCTTTTGATTTCGCCCCGAATACACCAAGGCGATACCACTTTAAATATGTGGCTATGGTCAATATATTGCTGTGGTCAAACGTCTTTCTCATACAGTATAGTATAGTGTATGTCACAGAAAAGCCAAACTGTTTCCGAACTTAGAATTAGAAGACACGGGAGGCTTTTCACACTCTTTAATTAGAGATGCAATTGTCTATTCTGGTTCCAAATTTTGACTGGATGATTCTAATTTTAATTCTGTCAAGCTTTATGAATGACAGAAGACAGAAACAATTACTAAAGAGAGGTTACAACCCTTTACCAGTTAACAAGGGTACACGGTTAAGCAAAAATGCCAAGTTGCCTCTCTCACCACTCGGGTCACATGTTTACACAACATACACCAAGATGGTAAATCCACGGAGTGCACTAAAACACAGTTTCCGTAAATCAGGGCAACACAAAACCCCATGCACTACGAGCTTTTATTAACTATTAAAATTACAGACAAAGATATCACACAGACAATACCTCAACAATAAACACATCGTCGAATGTTTTCACCATGTTTTCTGTACTGAAAAGCATAGGATTCCATAAACATCCGTCTGTCCATCCGTCCGTGTATGTATGTATATTTTTTTTAATCAATACCTTTGTTTGAAATAGTACTACTTTATAAAAGGAAACGGTTCCATGGACACACATAAATGTGCTTAATAGAGAACCATCTTAACACTAATAAAACAGCCACTGGGCTTAAGAATGACATGAACAATAGCAGGTCCATCAATGACCTAAATGGCACTTCAAATCAGAGCACTGGAAGCACCCTCTTAAAAAGCCACGGATCACGCGGTCACATTGTTACAGCCAACACCCTTACAAAGGGCAGATGCAAACACGCCTGGTGACGAATATTCACTTGGGCCAGATGTATGCAAAGTTTAAAACAAAACCACGTGACACATGCCAGTCATTTTTACTATGCTAAGTAGAGCTGGGCAGCGACCACAGGTGGCTGTGGAAATGTGATCTCCTGGTTGCGTGCCATACTGCAAGGTTTGTGGGCTTCACAGAAACCTGAAAAAGTGTTTCATGAGGGTACATTTTGGACATCTGGGCCCATAACAGTCATTATGGTTTCCATAATGGAAAATGCAGTCCATTATTAAAAAAAAAAAAAGTTTTTCTGTTTTAGTTTAATTCTAAAAGACATTTATCACAGAGTAAAGAATTCTGTTGTACATTTACATATTTTAACGATTCATCTCCATTTCACCCAGGGTTGCTCAAACATGGTACAAGTTTAAGCGCCCCCCCCCCTCAATTTGTGCATCCTCAGACACAGCAGTTAGCTTAACCGAGCAGGGTTTCAAAAATCGTCATTCTAAAAACCTTCCGGTCTAGTTTACAAAGAACTAGTTGCTCATTTCTCATGCAGGATCTGGCAACCTTGGAATTAAACACAGCACCTGCTAAACTACCACCTAACATTTTCTAGTATGGTGGGTGGAAAATAATTTTTAAATGCATGTAAACAGTGTGATGGCCTCCCAGACAAGTGTAACACTAGTTCATATTCCAGTTTCAATTACAACAAAAGGAGACGAAGTTAAAAAGACAATGTTAAAGTAAAACATCATTTCATTTCCATTTCTGCTAATGTGATACATGTGCATGTCCCTTATGCATCTGCTAATAAATTAACTAGGCATAAAACTTGAGTAATTAAACCGTGATGCATACAGGAGCAGTAAGAGGTAAGAGTAAAATGAGCAGTTAAGATGAACCATGTAGCCCTTAGTGTCTTACAACATAGCACGTATTTTCCCATGGTTACGTAGCCACCATATGGAATATCTTCCAATTTTATAATTATTCATAATGATAGCTTTAACTAACCTGTTTATCTGAACTCAGTAACTGCTGTTGTTAAATCATCATGGCGTCGGTCATGCGGTCTTAACATAACAGGGGTGTTGAGTTCCTTGTTCAAACGGAGATGTCTGTCTGACAAGCTAATGCTAGTTTGACAGTACAGACGATCTTTTTTCACGCTATTGCTCACGGTGAACAACTGTCGTTGTCTGGAAAGGGCATAGTTGCATCACTGCTCATGGCAAGATTTTACTCTTCTGTGATGGCAGCATTAATGCAGAATAGTACGCAGATTTTAGAGAAACAATGTCCTCCTAGAGAACATTTCCCAAAAGGTGCCCTTTACATTTTCAGCAAGACAATGTTGCATGTAGAATGTGTTGCAGTCCTTAAAAGCAGGCATAGATGCATAGTGGGGGTGTAACAATCCCACATACCATAATATGATTCAGTTCATATTCATGATTCATTTCAGCTCACGATTCAATTTTCTCACAGTTACTGACTTTGCATTCATTAAGTGATTTTATTTAATTATTATTATAGTATTTTATTATCAAGTGTAGACAATGCACAGTTTCTTTATATGCATTTTCAACAACAACAAAAAAAAATAAAAGAAATGACTAGGTTTTGTTCTATTGTAGCTTCACTATAGAGCTCCAACATTATTTTTTTTATTCTGATCAACAACAATGCAACATAAGGCCTACTTTTCTTCAAATTTGGAACAAATTAACGAATTAAAAACATGCTGGCATTAATACGCTTGTAATGAGACAGGATATGGGTCTGTAAGCAGGACGCATTATTACACACACACACACACACACACGTCCAAGAAAGACAAGATATTTAATGGTACAAAAGACAACTTGATGCTTCGCTACACACTTAATGTTTAACAATAAATTAAACATGCAATATCTTGAGTTCATAATGAGTGCAGTGAAATAAAAGTGTGACGCTGCACTTTTGCTGCATAATTTTCTAACTCCGATTTGGGGGTTATATATTCGATTGTAGCATTTGTAAATCACTTTGCATCTGCCAAACGCTGCAAAACTATATGGGGTTTAGTCAGGGCTGTGTGCAAACCATTTAGGTTTTCCAATTTCAGAAATTAATTTCTTTATTGACTTTAGGAGGGAAGTTGATAAACCCATAAACGGGTCGTACTGAGTCACAATGACTGAAATAACAACAGGGGGTTCGACTTGCCTTGAAATAGGAGTGGGTAATCTATCATAAATAACGCCACAGCACATTTTGCAGGATATGATTCACAGCATTTGCTGCATATTTTTCGTGTCTTAAAATATTAACAAAATTCAGCTAAGCACAAGAACATGTAACATAAGGGGAGGGATTTCCCATTTTGCCTCTAGGTGTTAGTGGGGGTCCTGACAAGGCTCTATTACCGCAACGTGACCAGGGAAACGCTCCAGATTTACCACAAACCTCAGCAGGTATGCATGTTTACTAGAGAAATGAAATATAATTTAATAAAGCATGAAGTGTAACTAGACGATGAGATCTTGCAGAAGTGTAAAATGTAAAGTACTTCTGCATGGCTGGGATTTGATGCCTCAGCCTGTCAGCAACATGATATCTCAATCAGGTGTCTAACCATACAAATATTCGCACTGCTCCACACATTCACACCGTAGATCACTGGTTTGGACACAAATGCGAGAAAACCACTGATATTAAATGGTCATAATGAATTCCAGCCTGCACACTAGACTAAAAATCCAAAAGCTGACATAAGGAGAGAAACTGAGCAGGAAGACTGTCGATTATTTTATGCCATTTAATCTACTGGGAACAAATTGTCACCGTTGCTCTAATAGATTTGGTAGAACACCAGATGTAAGGAAGCAAATTTATGGAGTGCAACGATGCAAGTGTGTCACAATGTGCATCCTACAGGCTGATGTCATCTAATGCAATCACATTTGTTTTTTAAACACCATGGGGTGCAATCTTGTATCATGATTAATGACATTTAAAAGTCCTAATTAAGCTCCTAATAATAAAAATTGTAGGGTTAAATATAAAAAAAAAATTATAAAAAAAAAAAAGAAACTATTCATGTTTAAAATTGTATACACAAAAATAATATAAGGCTTTATTTTCCATTTTAAACAACCAGTTAAATAATTTGTTCTAATTGGAGGAGTTAAAAAATAATAATAATAATAATAAATAAATAAGTATTGTGCAAGATGCGTTTTGCATTGAAGGAGAAAAGAAAAAGGAAAGAGAGGGGGAAGGGGGGGAGAAAAAAAAAAAGGTACAAAATTCAATATGTGAACCCAGTACGGTGAATCAAATCGATTAAATCACTACTCCCCTAAAAGACATATTCAGCTTGTCTGTATATGATATTAATCAATTATATTTAATTAATATGATATAAATCATATATAGAACATTTTACAGACAGACATGAGTGGGCACGAAGCTTCATAACTGACCAACAGCACTTAAATCAGTTCTTCTGTTCCCTGCATCACAGCATGTTATTCAGACAATAAAGCACTGCTTAGGTGTCCAGATTACAAGAATGTGAATTACATCTTAACGGTTACTTCTATAAAGAAACAGCAAGTGCGCTTGCGTTCCAAGTAGCAGAGTGAATTTACAAGAAAGACTAAAAGACTAATGCATTGAAGAGGAATGCACAACATTCGTAGATTTAATAACCATCTGATTAGAAACAGACCAAGTATGCTAACCATTTTCACACCTAATACTACTGTAAAGAATTAGGATTTAGAATATGTTGTTTGCCATTGTACTTTCATTATGTGTAATTTGAAGTTAACAAAACTACATCTTTCTATTTAATTTGCACTCTGTTTGAACACTGGCCTAACACTAATTAGGGCGAGTATGTTTTAATAGGCTTAATTAGCCAGCTGGCAGCATAATTCTCTTGGGATTAATTATGCCAGTGAATGAATACATCTTAATAAGGCTGTCACAGGTATGTAATAGTTGTGTAATCACAATCATTTGAGATAACCCAGGTACAAGACGACAGTTCGCTAGATTCCATAATACAGTTTTCATATAAATGTAAGGCCGACAAAAATGCGGTTCTACCGTGACTACACCGCAGTGCACAAAAGTTCTATTAAAAGGTATGGTTGGGTGAGTTGTGTTGAAGAACCTGACGGGTCTGCGCAGAGCCTTGACCTTAACCCCATAAAACTCTGGGATAAATGCCTAATAAAATGATACTAGTTGGAGAGGACTTAAAACTCTGTAAAAGCATTTAACCCGTGCCATCCATTCCCAGCCAGGGTTCCGTGAGCAACCAAATAACGCAGCTTTTGACAACTGTGTTTGAATGCTTGACATTTTAATGACAAAAACACCCTTTTGTGGGAAATGACACTGGTTTATTAATCGAGACTACATCACATAGCTACTTATTCAAAATAAGAGACATTCTAATTCGGCAAGTAAAACAGGCAGAGCAACAGCATCAAACGGGACAAGCCGACAATCCTAGCGAAATATTCAGTGGAGTAGTAACATGGTGACCAGTGTCAGTACTAGATATGGGTTACTGCCCGTTTTCACCATAGTAAACAGCTGAGTACTGAACATTGTTAATTATTCAGTAAAAGCTTCTTATATTTCAGTATTAGGTTTTATTTTCAAAAGGTCCATCAGAACTAAAAGACTCATGAAAGCGACAGTCAACCAGAAAGACAATTACATTTAAGTGTGCTAGATTGCAGGACAAGTACCAGCTAAAATACAATGACAGACCTACCTGTAAAGGACGTTCTGCAAGACAATACAGTTCATTATCAATCCCTTTCCATCCATTACCTTCTAAACTTTACCATATCCCTTTCATAGAGAGCCCATTAATGCCCCGCCTGGTAACTTAATATGTGTGGAGAGCACAGCACTCAATGTGCTAAGGTAACCAGCAGCTGAAACCATTAGCAGACCAGTGTACATAATTATGTGGTCAAGCAAGGTGGAAGTGTGTGTGTGTGCGTGTGTGTGTGTGTGTGTGTGTGTGCGTGTGCGTGTAGGGTAATACAAATGCTTTGCATTTATTGCTTTTGGCCTCAATATGCACTGCTCACAAATATCAGGGGACATTTTTTTAAAAAAAACATTCATTTTCGAAACAGCATTTGCTTTAATTTAATAAAAATGTGTTTCTATAAAATGCTAAACTTAATTATCGTGACGGAGTAGAAAGTGACATTCATAGGGGTGAAATCATGTCAAAGTGGGCAAAGTATGATCATCCTGGATTACCAAACACGCAGTGATGGGGCAGAGACAGGATCAGATTGCCCAGCAGTTCTTGTTTGATCCTCTTCGTATTCATTTTGCAATATCACCTTATTTTTGTGAGCAGTGTAGCAAGGTGAAATGACTGCAAACAGGCACCTGAAGTGTAACGTAAGGGCGTTAGGTGGTTGAGAATGAAGTAAAAAAAAAAAAAAAAAATAAAAAAAACCTGGCAGGCTGTAACATGGTGCGAGTCTGCATTTGTGGCTGTGTGGTCTTGGACTATGATGAGCAATTTTCCTACAGCGTTAAAAACACCTCATACATAAACAGACCTGTTCAACTTGCAGAGCCTAAATATAGTGTCTCAGTAATACTGACCTCAGTGAACACAATCCTATGATGTTGTTGTTGCTGCGTGTTGCTGATGTTCTGGTACAACCAAATACTGTGGTTCAGCAGTAAATGATGATCTAAAATGATTAGGTAGCCACATTACTTCATCCTAATAAATACAAAATAACCAAATCTTTTGTACAGTACTATAAACCTCTCACACGTCATAAAATATTACACTACCTATTGACATTCCATGTGCTATTTTGTTTTAAAAACTTGCCATGAGTGATGCAGTAGCAGTTCACCGGCTCGCCACTGAAATGACACCAGTTGGAGTCTTCATGTTGCCTTAACAATGGACCAAGGAATACACCTGCATGACTGGGTAGATCCTCAGGACCTGCAGCAGTTCTGCTCAGCCTTGTGATCGACTAGAGCCCTGTTCATGTTACATGTTCACTTATAATATGTGAATTCAGAGACGGGCTCAGGACGACAAAAAAATAAAAATAAATAAATAATAATAAAAAGCAAAAAATTAAAAAATAAAAATCACCCCCAACTTGTAACTGTATCAAATCTATACGTACAGTAAGTAGGTTGTTTCTAAACCAACTGTCTAATATGGGCTAAAGACATCTAGCTATTGCAAAGCATTGCATTAATAAACAATTTAGTCTCTCATATTTACCATTTCATGAAGTAATAATAAACTCAGAAGCATGCATCGCCACCCCCTTGGTATTCCTACTGCATAGCGACTACAGTAGCTATGGTAATGGAAGTAAACAAACCAATTCCCACACCATGTAACCTTATACATGCACGCATGTCGTGAGGCCATTGAGAGTAGAAAGAAGTATTAGCCAGTCACATTTACTGGTGCCACCAAACGTGTGCTTATTTATTTAACATCACATCATCATCATCATCATCATCATCATCAAAGACAAAAGAAAGGTTACAAGTCCTCGAAGCCCACGCATTAAAATATTAAGTATACATTTGCCTCACTGTTCCACATTCATAAATGCAGTACTGGTCTCATACTGGGGGTTTGGAGCTTCTCTATAATGGATACAATTTAAACACCAAGCAAGGGGTTTACATAGCAGAGGGAATGAGAAAGAGGTTAAAGGAATCGATACAATTGCAAGTGGGATCTCCAGCAGCACAGAGCTGTGACTGAGGGTGAGACTGAGGGAGCTCAAACGTTTCAATATAATGGAGTAGGGTGGCATTTTGGACACAGCCCTGTCATGAAAGCTCTTCACAGTGGGCATCCTGATTCATTTAAGCAGTGACAGATCAACTCTGTAAACATTCGCAATAATTAATTGAATTATTTTGAACACCTCAAGCCTGCTAGATATGCAGGACATTATAACACAGAAGCAAAGAAGTTAAAAAAAAAAAAAAACAGCAACCCCTGCCATATTTTTCATTTTAAAAAAGTTGAACAAAATATTTGTCATTCATCATTATTAGACAAAGTCAGAATGAACCAAGCATATGCTTAAATAAAATCTGAAATGGCCAAGAACATGGCAATCGGTGCATCTCCAATATTAACGTTAGCAAAAATGTAACTCTCTCCTGAGCAGTCAGCACAGACACGGTCACTCTGAGCAGCAACATTAACAGTGAAAATAATAGCAGTGTGGAATTATGTAACACGTAATCTCCAGAGAAAGTATATAAAGCATCTGAAATTACTGTTCATGCCAGATACTACTAATAACAAAAACACAACCCGGAACACAGAGTCATGTAACGGTTTTGTTGTGCCTCTAATCAATTTAAAAAACAAGACATAGCTACAGATTAAATGACGGATCACTTCCAAGATACACTAGATTATGGTTCCTTAGCTGTTACAGTGGAACAGATGGCCATGTGCTATTACAATCAGTGCAGTGATTATCCAGAAGGCACACTGGTGACATAAGGGAAAAGCAAAAAAAAACAGTGAAGTGCATGTGTGTGATTAGGAGAGCAGAAGAGATATATAACGGGGAGAGGGGCAAAAGAAAAATGCTCTGTGGTCAGAACACAGTTGTAAAAGGACTCAAAAGAACCAGCTGTCACCCTGGCCAGGGGATACCAAGCATGCCTGGCTCAGCAAGAGCAGCTGCCAGTGGGGCTGCAAAAAAAAGACACACACACACACACACACACACACACACACACACACACACACACACACACACACACACACACACAC
>JAUZST010007372.1:0-14225 GCA_034779995.1 Parotocinclus haroldoi | reverse complement strand
TACTCGGCGGATGAATACTCACCAAAAACGAGAAGTAAGACCGGAGCGTCGGCCCCCTGAGTCGCTGCCTGCCGACGCGGCGAGTTTTTATCTGCGGTGTTGTGTTCGCTGTTTGTGAAAGTTTCGTTATAGACCGAATTCATTCAAGCCCTACGATGAAACCCGAACGTTCTGCGAGTTCTACGGCTAAAATAGTGTCTAAATACTTCAACAAATACAGCGTCCCAAGTGGTCCTGGAACGTAACGCAACGATCGGATTTCTAAACAATCAGTCGGAATTAGAGGATCCGTAAAGTGTTCGATAGCGGATTATCAGCTGTTGAATTGAATTCCAGGGTTGCCAGATCCCGCAAGTCAACAACAACAAAAAAAACCCCCACAAAACAGTAGAAATCCTATTACAGAAATAAAATCCAGCTCTTTTTGATAAGATTTCTTAACCAGATTTCGAGATCAGACCACTTGAAGGATCGCATAACTGCACAAAACTGACTACTGAATCATTAAGCGTAGGTAAACCAGGCCAGGGTTAAAAGGGGCTAAGCAAACCAAAGGGCGGTGTGCAGCTTTACAGTGAGATAAGATTTTACAGAAGAGATAGCCCTCTCTGATATGGTCAATGTTTAGGTGGAAAGAATCGATGTACAGGAAACGCAGCCGTGTTAAACCCCCCCCACGCGGCGTCTCCAAATACAATGCCCGGCTCACATTTATAAACGACTCCTTACGAGACAATTTTCCCAACCAGGAGCGTCAGCGTTCTGCCAACAAAACACGTGGGACAGCAAGTTGCTCCGGATCTGTTGATAGAGATCGATACTGAGCACCAGTCATGGGGAAATTGCTCTTTTTTTTTCCCCCCCTCTCCTATCTGGCCGACTAAGAACGAGGTGCAGTGACAGGAGAATGGATGTGCCTGTAATCACCCTGACATGGCAGGCCGCTGAACGGCTCCAGAATGACAAAGATATGAAGGCTCCATTCTGGGTTTAGATCAATACAATCAGCTGCAGCTGAACAGGGAGCCAGAGACACGGTGATGAATGGCGTATCTCCTTTTTGGGGGGCAGGGACTGGATTATCTGCGGTTTGGCAGACAGGCAGCTTGTTTGCTTTGTGCTGGAGGTGTTGGACAGAAAACTGTATTTCCTACCAACCACATGTCTAATGAGAGCGCCTGCTGCAAGAAACGATTCGCTGGCACCGTCTCGCACCGCTCCCTGCGCTTATTATTGTAATAGACCTCAATTACAATCTCGAGTCTCAAACTTGCTTTGTTCCTCCGACCTATTATAGGCTCGCAAAACGCGACGCGCAAGCAGGAACAGGTTAAAAGCGGAAAAAAAAAAAGCGTTCTCGCGTTCTTCCCCGAGCGCGCCAGTTGCCAGTTTGTGTATCTAATGCAGGAAGGAAAGAAACGAGGACAGATGATGGAGCCTTTCCACTAATCCGAGGCATGGCGGAGCGGATCAATATCTTAGCGCTCGGTAATAACGCAGCAAGACTGTTAAAGTACCTCTAAACAGATGGGATATGCCGGGTGTGTGTGCGCCATCCTAAAAAACCACCCCCCCCCTCCCCTCCCCTCCCCTCCCCGAGGGGCTGTACACTGCTGTTCCCAGCTCAGCAGAGCTCTTTTCTTCGAGTGGGTGGGGAAGCGAGGATCTCATTCTCATTCGGGGAGGGGAGACGGAGAAGGAGAAGGGGAAGGAGGACATCACGGACACATCCGCAATCCTCGCAGATTTTTTTTTTTTTTTTAACGCCCCTGCTTCTATCATTGCCCCCTTTTGCATCAACCCCCACACAGACTGGATTTAAGGAAAACCTCGGAGCTGCTAGTCTAGCCACGATGAAAGGGCGCGTGAGGCAGACCCCGTACCTCCACGCCGACTTTTATGATCCTCTGAAGCATCGGGCGGAGAAAAGCCCGGGTGAGGGGGGGAAAGAAAGGGGAAAAAAAAAAAAAGCCGTTGAACAAACACAAGGGCATTCCAGCTCAGATTCCACTGTTATTACCAGAGTCAGACTGCAGGCCCGTGGGATGAAAAACATTGAGGAGAGATTTCTTTCCCCTCCTCCACCCAAGGAGACCTGAATAAAACAAGTGGAGAGGGAAAAAAAAAACAAAAAAAAAACAAAAGAGCCACCTCCGGTGCTGTCATCGCATAATCACCCTTCGAGAGATTTAAAAAAAAAAAAAAAAAAGGGGGAGCAATTACGATTCATCAGTCCTATTTATACGTCGGCGGAAAACGAGTGTACATAATTTAGACAACAGTGTCTATGTCAATATCTCATTAAAGCTAATATGACTGAGGGGTTGTGGGAAACGCAGGCGGTGACACTCGCAGATGTTTGCACTGCTGATCTCGGCTCCCGGATAAAACAAACAGCCAGACAAAAGAGCTCCTCTTGTGCCTGGCTCCAGAGTTTGGCGCATACCGGCACGAATTCGGAAGGAAACAAAGGCGAACCCGACCCGTCGCCGGCACCCGTTAGGTGCTTCTCCGCCACGAGATTTCTTCGGGCGCGTTCGATACGAGCCAGCTGCCTTTTCCAATGCGTGGCCTGACGAGGCGATGCGACAGATGTGAGCGCGGTTCTGACCAAGAGCAGATGTAGCATCAAACCGACGGAGATGGTCCTGCTGGTGAATCGGTTAAGGCCGAGGCACCTCGACATTTACACTGGATGAAAGGGGAAACATTAGAGGCCTCGAAGCTGCACCGGACTTCATTGATTTATAATTAATCAAGGACAGAGCTGGGTTGCCATACTGCACCCACACCTAGTCCCCTTTAAAACGCCCTCCGCCTGGCAACGCGAGCACGAACCTACGTTCAAGCAGGCGCGGCCAATCGGCCAGGGAAATGCGGCAATGCTCAAAGTAATGGATTTCCATTCACACATTGAAGCGGGCTGCTTTACTCGGGCTGCAGTCAAAATGGCAGACGCGGTGTGTTAGAAACCGTCAGGGAAATGGTACGGTGCGCCCTCTGCTGGCTCGCTCACGGAATGACAGGACAAAAAAAAAAAACAAAAAAAAAAACAACTCAACAATCTGGTTTAGCCTTAGGGTAACCCCCGATGAACATACTGAATTGGAAACAGACTCGGTATTTTTTTTAAAACCCAAAAAACAACCCCGAGCAGACCCAAGACCACGCGTTGACAGTAAAACGTGAAACCAACGAGAGCTGGATGGAGCAGAGACGGACGCTTCCGTGTGCTTGCGATGCCAAGCGCGGCCGCCGCAGCAGCAATTACACCTCCGTGTCACAGAGGGGGAGCAGGAAATGAGGCAGGAAGTGCGCTTCAGGCTACACTAGAAGACAGCAGGGAGCATGGAGGCAGACAGGAAGGCGTGCGTGCCTTCTAGCTGCTCAGTTCAAGCGCCGCCGCTTCACGCTTTCGCGCATGAACCTCCCAGCCGTACAAACACACACACACACACACGTGCAGAAGCCGGTACAGTGGAAAGCTGAGCGACCGCCACTCAGAGTTCTAAGGCTCTAAGGGTTTCTAAGCACACACAGAGGAAGAAACAGACACGGAAAAATAAGCAGATTGAAAGACTAACCTGCTCTCTGAACTGCTCCTGTGAGAGACAGTCTGTCATGTTGACACAGCCGAGTAGGGAGCCGGTCGGGTACGCTTTAGGAAACGGGAGATCTGGGGGAATTCAAAACGAAGTGTCAGTCCCTCACCAAACGGATTCACTGCAGCTCTTTTACGGGGCGGGGTGCCCCACGCGTCCATTAATCGCACAAAACGACGCGGTTGACATCGCGAACTGTCGTCCTTGCCTGGATTTTACAACGGAGCCTTGTCTCGAAGCAGCTTTACAATCTTGCATGATCTTAAAAGGCCGGTCCCAAACTGAGAAAGCCTAGGGCGACAGTGGCAAGGAAAAACTCCCCGAATAAAGGAGGCAGAAACCTCGGGAGGAACCGCGACTCAACAGGGGACCCGAGCTCCATGGGTGGCGGAGATGTGAACTGAATAATTGCGTTGTAGTTACTGCTCTCTGGTGGGACTGGGTTCTGCTGATGAAGACGGCCACTTTATTAGATATACCTTGCTAGTACTGGTTTGGACCCCAATTTGCCTTCAGAAATGCTTCAAGTCTTCATGGCATGGATTCAACGAGGTGCCGGAATCACTCCTTTGCGACTTTGGTCCATGTTGACACGATCGGTCATGCAGTTGTTGGGAGATTTATCGGCTGCACGGCCATGATATAAACCTTCCCATTCCACCAAGTCCCAAAGGTGCTCCATCAGGCTGAGATCTGGTGACTGGGGAGGCATTTTGGACTGTGGACGCCGTTGCAAAACTCGAACGATCTCAAACTGGTTCCTTGATCGCAACAGTGAATTCGCTGTACTCAAAATGCCTCCAGGGTGCACCAGATGTTAAACAGGTGCTTCCTAACAAACGAAGTGTCTGCACGACAGCATTTGTTCGTCTGCTCTGGCTAGCCACGTTTTCCTACAGCATGTCGGATCAGATGGTTTAGATTGCCATGCTGCGTGGTCATACCTCCGCCTGTTAACACCGAACGCGCGTTTGTATTTAGCACGCGTCCGACCGCTACCGAAATGAAGACTGCAACAACATGCCTTGTTTATAGATCAGCCGATACGTGTCCTCCACTTCTGCAATCTCCTCAGGTGTGGGTCTTTTGGCTGCTGAGGCGATCCACAGGCGCCCTCTGTGGGAAGAGTACCACGTCCTGCCCTCCACTCTAGACAAGGCCACAAAGACATTCTAGCTTCACGAGCTACCTCAGATAGATGAAACCACCCAGAAAACGGCGCACCGCTTACTAACGGGAGTCGATATGAAACGGAAAATGACCTCTTTATGCCACAGGTGAGGAGTGAGGCCCATGGTTGGTGCATGCTGAGGCACCAGCCACCGTCTGAGATCTCCTGCAGCTCTCTGTCCTGCAGTCGCAGTCTGGAGCGCTCGTTTTTCTGCTCACTGCCCGATGCCTTGGCGTCAAGTCTGCGAGTGCCCTTTCTAACGCCCACGTCCACCCACTGATTCAAATAAAAGCATATTCTGCCGTTACATAGATACACACACACACACACAGCATCAGTCTTCCTGATCTATTATGTATCGGTACAGTATGCTTTCATGCTTTACCGAGCCCTGGCTGTTTCCCAAATGTGGGACAACAAGGTCTGGAACCTGGGAAGAATCTGGTCCAGCATTAAAAACTAATTTAATCTGCACCAAATTAAAATCAGGACCCAAAACCTACTGTTGGAAATTCCAGTATTCCAGTGACGGACTAAAATATTGTTAGGTTACCCAGAGCTGTGCTAAGAAGCCACAACGGCAAATGTAATGACATTATTGGCCTTCTGATCCACCGCACGATAGAGCAGGGTGCTGGCAGCGTAAACGCCTAATATAATGTGGTCCACATTGATGACAATAAATCACCACTGCGTGCGCATATTTACTTACCTGCGGGGCGGCCTGCAGTATATTCGGGTTGACGAGTTCCCCCAGATGCTGACTTCCAGCCGGAGCCGAGCTCTTTGCCGTCTGAACTAAAGACCCGGTGTTGATGGCCTTGACGGCCTCATCAAACCTATAATAGTTATGTTTATTCATCAGTGACTTTAGTCACTTTAGACCTTTCGCAAAATGGCCGACTGGGCTTTATCCTCAATTTAATTTACTATATCTATAAATAACGAAAAGCGACAGTTTTATTGCGGTACAAGTCTAGTAGTTGCCACTGTTGGCAAGTCACCATTCCCATGGTGTGTCATTGCTCCGGTGCCAACTGACAGAAAAGCAGTGGAATTACATGCACATGATCAAAAGACACGGACTTAAATGCACCTGAAAAGATAAACAAAATGTATATACACCTATACATACATTACATATGTATATAATGAATATGAAGAGGATCCCACAAGATCTAATGGATCATCTGATCCTGTCCATGCTCCATCACTTGGGTGATCATACACCCTACTGAACAGCCAATGTGGGGGCACCCTGGTCCCCCCCCATGAAAGGATCGCTTAGTACTCAATTCTGACTTTTTTTGTTTTAAACAAAGACTGACACTTACTTATTGTAATACTGGGCCAGATCCTCTCCTTCTTCCAGCACTCGTCTGCCCGCGAAGTCCAGCGTGATCTTGCGGTCTTTGCGGGAAGCGTGACGAAGCTCGCGAAGCTCCTCCTCCCGCTTGCGCAGCATTCCGCGCTCGGCTGGAGACAGCCACTGGTTCGAGTCGTGGGCAAAATAATCGGACTCGTCATCCAACACCTGAGTTCGGCGAACACTAAGAGCCCAAAACCACGAAAAAGTTGCAATTCACCGCCGTCCTGAGATCCTCCTACAGATGATGGAATCCCATAGCAGCACAAAGAGATCGTACCTGTTCTTATCAAACTCCAGCAGTTTATCTTTATGCTGAACAGCTTTCTCCAAGCCCGTCTTAATCCTGGCCTCCTGGTGAGGAAGGTAGTCTCTATCGCCCTTGGATATCATGTGATCTGATAAGAAAACAACGTGTGTTACAAAGAAACTCCCAAATGAGGCATCGCATCACTCTGAGCGCTGCTTGTTCTTCTGCTCACCTCCCATGAGCTTCTTACGGAGCTTCTGACTTTTGTTGGAGTCCCGCTGCAGGATCTCTTGCTCCTCTTTAGTACACACCTGACGCAAATAAGGCCAATCGACACGTTAGAACAGACAAACAGTTTTAACGACTCAAGACGAGCCTTTTTCTGGCTGATATATTGGTCCCTTTCATTACAGCCATGTTCCATCAGATACACATATACAGTGCCTGGCCACTTTATTAGGTACACCCGCTCAACGCAAATATCAGCCGGCGGCAACACGATGCGTTTAGCCATTGTAGACACGAAGATTAGAAGAAAGCCGGGGATGCGTGGTTGTTGGTGCTAGGCAGGCTGGTCTGAATAATTCAGAAATTGTAAAACATTTCAATCACAGCCATCTCTAGAGTTACTAAAGAACAATTTTTTAGTGAGGGACGTTCTTAGGCCGAAATCGCCTTGTTAATGCCAGAAGAGAATCCCCCGACGGGAAAGCAACAGTACCTCAAAACAAGGACTCGTTACAACCGGTGCACGCAGAAGAGCATCTCTGAACACGACACACCAAACCTTGAAGCAGATTGGCTACGGGAGCAAAAGCCCACACCAGGTGTCCCTCCTGCATGCGAGGCTACAGTTCACAGAAACTCACCAAAATTGAGCAGCAGAAGAAGGAAAAACGTTGGCTGGTCTGAGGAGTCTCGGCTTCTGTTGCAAATTTCAGATATTCGGGTCAGAATTTGGGGTAAACAACATCAAACCATGCATCCAATCTGCCTTGTATCCACAGTTCATCCAGCCGGTGGAGTAACAATGCTAATATTTTTTTCTCTTCTATTTAGAAACCACAGGTTACCCGAGTATTGTTGCTGACCATGTGCATCCCGCTATGAACACAGTGTAAGGGCTTTCGATGGCTAATGCTCGAGGTTACAGAACTCTAATCGTCTCACCACAATCCAACAGAAAACATTTGGGATGTGTAGGATGGGAGCCTGGAATCGTGGATGTGCAGCCGACAAATCTGCAGCAACTGCATAATGCGGTCACATCACTATAGACCAAAAATTTCGAAGCAACCCCTTGGTGAATCTTTGCCACGATGAATTAAAGCAGATCTGAAGTTTTAAAAAAAGGGGTACCGGTACTAGCAAGATATACCTAATAAAGTGGCGGGTGAGTGAACATAATCTATTATAAATCAATAATAATGCTTGAAAGACATAATCAGCACCCATGCTGCTCTATGCCACTCGCGCCTCACACTTACCAGCGAACCGCAGAAGATACACGGCCCAGAACCCTCCTGCTCACAGACGATTCGGCCACAGGTCAGGCAGTTGTTGATGAGTGTGTGTTTCTGAGCCAGGCAGTCGCAGGAATGACGTCCAGGCAGCAGAATGGTCAGCCGGTCCTGACCCTCTTTGGCGTACAAATTCACAAATTTGTTCTTTTTCTTAGTCGAGGAGCTGCTGCCGTTTTCTTGTTGCGCCTACATGAAGCGACCAGATTATACAGATTTTAACAGACATGCACGGGAATGAACGCAGTCCTTCGCACAGGGTCCAAAATGGATTAACAGTAGGGATGTGTTCATTTCTATCAGCCTTAGCTTCTGCATTAAAACGCGTTCGAATCGGGCCGGCCAATCAGAACTCTGTCGTCAGGCAGAACAGCTGATCTTGCTGGTAACAGAAGATAAGAAGTTGTGTGAGAAGCAAGAGGTTGCATACACAAACCCGGGATATTAAAGAAACGATCTGGTGAAATCGTTTCAAGTCTCTTCACTTTCAGAAACAGCAAACTAGAGCTTCCTGCACGCATCTTCACTGTTTTGTTAAGTCGACTATGGGAAAAAGGCATGGCGAAATCGCAGTGACACGTTAACAGAAGGGAATGAAAAGGGAAAAAGAGAAGCAAGAGCGCACAGGGAGCCATCAGTGTGTAAAAAAAAAACCCCGTGAACGTCGGCTCAAATGGCAACTGTAATGATTATGTCTGTAGTAAACAACAGCGTGTAAATAAAATACTGAACAGAGTAAAGACAAAACAGGCCTCTAGAACAGGACAAAACACTTCACTACGCACCTTCATCAAGTCCATGGGTGTCTTCACCAGCTCTGGCTCAGGCTCAGCCTGACTGATAATGAGGACCTCCTGCTTGTTCCTCCCCTTCCGCTTCTTCCTTTGAGTGTCCTTTGTGACATCCGAGCCTTCTGCGGAAGCAAAGCGAGTCAGTGAACCAAAATACAAACACAGAATGAGTAAAAAGTTAACTTACTATGCATTCAATTTACCTGTGCCAGACTGCTTCACAAAGGTCTGTTCCGGCTCCTTATCGTCCTGTGTTTGACACCGCTTCCACCTGTCCACCAGCTCATCAATAAACTCCTTCTTCTTGCCATCGGTGCCTTGCAGAATATCCCCGACATACTCCACGATTTCCTCGACATTAGTGATGGACAGAATATACCTAAAGGCGTAAAAACCTTAGCTGTTAATGGTTAGTCTTTAACGGTTACTGCCGGTCAAGTCTAATTCGCTTAACGCTACTTTAACTGTAATCGGGTTCTGTGGTCTCGACGGTGCCGCAAGAGCTCTTTGGTAATGGCTACCCAAGTTGGAAGCATGTGAAACAGAAGAGGGATCATAACAACGAGAATAACGATCTTTCCTACAAAACCCTGCGTTTCCATCAAAAGTAGGAACACGATTCGGTTTTTACTCATTTAAAGGATTGCACAAACTCATGACTAAGGAATTCATTAATACATATTCACCTTGTTCCTGCACTCTATTCGCCACATCTACCATATTGCCCCACCTTGTAGATCCTCTAATCCTTCATCAGTGCTCACAGAACGCTCCCTACAAGATGCTGGTGGCTGGACATTTTTGCTCCGTGGTTTATTTTCAGCCCAGCAGCACTGCATTGCCGGTATGAGTGGTTCAAACAAAACACACACTAGCACATCACCACCACATCAGTGTCAGTGCAGTGTTGAGAATGACCCACAACCCAAACAGTACCTGACCTGTGCTGGTCCCGTGGAGGTCCTGACCATTAGAAAACTAGAGTCTAGACAACTAACAAAGTATGTACAGACACAGCCGGACTATAGTCCCTAAATGTAGAACTACAAAGCTCTTCTATATGATAAGTGGAACTGATAAAATGGACAATATGTGTAGAAGCAAGGCGGTGTCCCTATTAAAGTGGCCAGTGAGTATGCGTATTATAGTAGAAGTATTTGGGACATTCTTAATTATTGCCAAAACCAAATTAAGTGTGCTTAAGTAGCTGAACGAAAAAGGGCACGGTTACAGTTTGCTATATCACGTATATAGAAAAAAACAGTTTAAAACGAGCTACATAATATTACTAAGGAATGGGTTTAGTTAAAATATACGAACACGTAGCAGCTAAGTAGTTAGTGTTGCCTTATCTTACTAGCAGCCTTGCTACGAACGTTAGCATCCAGAAGTTGTGCGTAAGATACTCACTGAACAATGTCATCACTCGCTTCCAGTCCGAACTTGTTGTGTAACTGATCCACACACCAACGATGCAAATATTCAGCCATTATGAAGGATAAAGAGTGAAATCTAAGAGAAGAAACTCGCTACTTTCACTAAGCGACGCTTCTTTCAGCGAAACACATCCAAGGTTTTGGCGCTTTCAAAATAAAAGTCCTAAGCAGCCGTCTGGGCAGTTCATTTAATACTCATTTAACATTCATTTGATGCAAAAGTATATTTAAATATGTTGTAAAATATATAATTCGATCTATTTAATCTCCTATATTTGTTTGGAATTGAAATAAAGACAGTCTGAACCTTTGATACGAGGCAGGATGGATCCTTGCTTTCCTCTCAAATTCTGTCCCAAATGTCAGGGCAATACTTGAGACTCATCAGAAATGAAAATGTATCTTCTAACTGCCAAATTTTGGTGAGCCTGTGTGAACTGAGTTCTTACCTTCCGACATCCGTGTGGTCTTCTGCTGCTTCAGCCCACCTGCTTCTAGGTTTGACATGTTTGCGTTCTGATGTTCTACTTCATACCTCAGATGATTTTTTTTAAAGTTACGGTTGCCTTTCTATAAGTTTGAGTCAGTCTGCCCATTCCTCTCTGACCTCTGGCATACCCCAAGCACACCCTAAGCACATATTACCATGAACGACTGAATCTTAAATCATCAGAAAGAAGAAGGGTTCAGCTTTATCCGTACATATCATGGTACAGTCCAGCATAAACTCAAATATGGATATTAGTGGATATGTGAATAATTGTATAGTCACTCAAAACACGATTTTAACTAAAGATATCACGTAGTATATATAGTACAGCATCCCAGATTCTGTGAAACAAAACTACACAAAATGCACCATTTGCTTAGGTGGAAAAGTCTTCAGAAACAGCCTCCAAGAAATTAGGAGCTGACATGAGGATCCAGACTACAGTAAGCAAAGAGAAGGTCATGAGGCAGAGACGGTCAATTACAGAGGCTGCAAACTTCCACTCATTACTCCAAGACTCTTCCGCGTCCTGATTTCGGAAGTGTTTGGCAAAGTAGCGCACCTCCTCTGAGATCTTGGACAACTCAGTAGCAAAATGGACGCTGCTCACTGTGCGACATGGCTATCAGACATGGCTTTTCGTGACAGGCCAGAGGTACTCTCTGCTCCTCCAGCCTCTTCATCCTTAAGAACCAAGCGCACCAGTTCAGCAGTACCACGCGAACCTGTGTTCCAAATGGACAGAGACGAAAACCTTTTATTTGTACCATCTAGTGCTGTATATAAACTCAATATATTAGATTAATTAATATAATCTATCTACATTAATCATATAATATTATCTTGGTGTTCTCTATAATATTAATTCACCCATCTCGGCATTTTTCCTCCGTAAGGATCATGGTAATGGCACTGCAGGACCCGAACCGTTGACCATGGTTGTGGAAAAATACTGGGCTGTACAGACGGGAACAAGATCCAGTTCAAGTCAAACATCCTGATCTAAAACAGTCATTTATGGTGCTTGAACTCCTCCAAGAATCAGCAGTACCTGTCCGAACTGGCGGCTGAACCAGCAACTCCGCCTTGCTCCCGCCACAGTATCCATCCATAATTGTTTTTTTTAAAAATGATTAAGAAACAATACACATTTTAGCCACATGAGAAAACACATCACACTGTTTAAATAACAAGTATGCTCTCCATCAAACCCACTAGGGATATGCAAATTCTAAGCAGATGTCATGCTAAACTGAGAATACGAAAAGAAAAATATCCTGGATTTCAAATATGTTCTCTGATTTTGTACTGCGCTGTCGCTTTCGGTGCTCCGTTTAGACGAGGCACCAAATAAACCAGCGCTACTACCCAATGAAGCTCTGATCGTGCTTCGCATTGATTCTGGAAGCCACTGGCAATGAATCGCTCTGCCCGAGGCATCATTCTGCCAGATGGACTGCACACTAATGCAATTTAAGGATGAGAAAATGAAAAAATAAATGAGGTCTGGCAATTTCGTGCCAAGTCTCCTGGAGACTGTGCAGCAGGTCTCAGTGGTACTGTCCCTCTGACTGAAAACGAAGGTGTTTGGCAGGCAGAGCGTCCTGCCTACATCGATCACAGAAGATAAGCCGGGCTCGCCCATCCATCTCTCAGATGACCATTTATCTCAACTTGCAGGGTCGTGCTGAATTGCTTCGGGGGCAATTCCGCACGATGACACCTGCGATGTTTACGGTGTGTGCTAATGTCAGCAAAATGTCCTTTTAACCGGTTACCATTGATGGGCCTGACACACCTCAGTTTTGTTCTGATTAGGCCAATTTTTTTTTTTCAAAAATAAATCTTTTTTGCATCATTAAATGCACGTAATACACATGACCCTGTGGAACCCTAAAGCCTACAGTTTATTCAATTATTTTCTCTAATTCATTTATTGGCACCTTAACACCAAACAAAAGGGTAATGGGTGGCTCAGGCTCCTGCAGGGAGCAGCACAATGCACCTCCAGTCCTCTATGAGACATTGATAAATGAAGCTCAACCTTATTTTCTTGCTTTTGAAGCAAAGACTCTGTGCCCTCGCATTTGTTAAGAACTATGGTTCCAGGTTGTTACCCAGCTTCCTCTGTAAACTCCAAACACCGATCTACGAGGTCATGCTTCCAGTTCACAACTCAACTCTGCACTTCAAGCTGCCGTACAGCTAAAAATGAAGCTGCCGGGTTCTCGGAGACCGCCGTGTTCAACAAACCTGTTGTACAGCAAGATGTCAGGCTTCCAGATTTGGTCAGCTGGGAATCGCACGCGCGTCACGACCGGGATAATCAGAGATTAAGACAATGATCTACGCAATACTGTGGGAGAATAACAGCATGGGTGGAATTACGCACAGGTTTACATTGAAACAAATGAATGGTCAAGAGATAAAAAAAACCAAAACAATAAATGCAAGCAAAGCACCAGTACTACAATTAAAACACCTAGAAATAACAATGATTTGAAAATGTTAGTTTGATCTGTGAGCACTTGATTCTTCTCATCCTGCGCACATGATGGGGAAAAAAAACCCCCCCATGCAATACAATTGTCACACATTTTCATCATCACTCAAAGCTCACTTTCTGGGACTGTCAATTTGAAGAATGTCAATTAACATTGCAGCAATACTGTGCTGCGATGCCGGTTTCATCCCATTAAAAGATAGCCGACAGACCGCTAAGGCCCTAAGGACAAGCAATGGATAAAAAATAGAAAACCTTCCCTAAACAATTTAACGGTGACTCAGTGTTCTGATATGCTAACCCAACCCTGAAATGAGTCTTGGCAGTGCGAGACTCTAGAAACTAGGAGAACGTGCAGAGATATCAAACAGATCTCCTTTGTGACTTTCTTTATGCATGGGTTGCCATGTCTTTTTGAAGTCCGTGTGCAAACTGGGCCACTTCTACTGACATCAGACGCTGATGCGTGACTTACCACATCCATGATTTGGATCAGACTCAAGCCGAAGTTGACAGTAAGCGAGTGTGTGTCATTCAACACAGGTCTCTCCGGAGGGTTATAATCTTTCATCAGATGTCGATAAAGCCTCCTCTGATGCTCTCCTTGCAGGGAGACCATGAGGAAACAGAGATATTTCTACTGAAAGTGCACTCGAAGAACATCTGCCACGATTCATGGGAACTCACCTGTGACTTATTGCTTGGTTACTGATCGTAGCGTCTTGGTGATGATTCATCATCTGCCAGTGCAAACATCAACTGGTGCACTTGATGGAATAGTGGCACGGGGCTTAAACTAAAGAAGATATGCTTGGGTACAGTAACTGCCATGGAGCCATTGTTGGATGGATTATGCAGAGGAATTCAATCTCACTTTAAATCCTTCCATCAGGTCCGTAGAAATACAGTCGATTCCGGTGAATGGGGGCACATCGGGACGGGATCGTTTTGGTCCTAATAAGCGGCTGGACCGATTAATCGAACATGCCCTACGTTACAAGACGGGACGTGCTATAATTGATATTAAACGTTTATTAAACCTTTATTGTACGATTTACACGTATAGCGAACGTACAAACAAGAACTACTGTTGCTT
>JAUZST010007371.1:0-14225 GCA_034779995.1 Parotocinclus haroldoi | reverse complement strand
ATATACACAGCTCGACAGACAGCTGCCATCGTTCCATCTTTGCATCATTTCATAATGTTATACCCCTTTTAACATGCACTTAATAATCTTCTCTTAAAGGGATTTATCAAGTTATCTGAATATTCTTGTGGTCATGTAGACAGCATGCACCGATTTCTTATATTGGTTAATGTCTAGAAATTATATTTCTATAAGAAATCTGATTAAGGCCGCTTGATTTTATATTATTATTATATATCGTATTATCATATTATATTATCATATATCATCTTTTCTCTCATTTATGTCCAGTTTGTGCATGCATGGAAAAGTAGCCCAGAAGTGGCTAGCAAATCATTCATGATTGCCAAATGAAGAGTCTTCTCATAACATTTGGGGAGACTCTCATATTCCGTATATGTTCAAGGATCTTAAGAATTTTATTTTGTTATTTTTTTTAATGAAGTCTAGACATTCTTCTGTTAGAGTATTGGCTGGTTAAGAAGTAGAAATCTAATGAATGTCTTGAGTCTGATTTTTTTGGGTGTACATATGGGTGTGAAATACATCATGTACTGGGGCATGTTCATAAATAAGGCATTGCCTAAAAAATATGTACCAGGTTCGCTTATCAGGAAATAAATTTTTTTAACTGTGACATAGTTTTGGGTCTTCTTGAAACTTGTTCTACGGACACTCATCGGTTAATGATTTTTTGATGTTATAATGGGAACTCTATAATACCATTATATAGTGGGTACGGAAAGTATTCAGACCCCTTTAAATTTTTCACTCTGTTTCATTGTAGCCAGTTGCTAAATAAAAAATTAATAAATATATAAATAAATATATAATAATAAATAAATAAATAAAAATAATACATTTACAAGCATTTCTACGTCTGTTTTTTTTTCTGGCAAGATGGGATGCTGAGTGTACATTAATGAAATATAAACTCTTTTGATGTTAGCAAATGGCTACAATGAAAGAGTGATAAATTAATTTAAAGGGGTCTGAATACTTTCCGTATTCTTCTTACTTTCCCAGCAATATCCCAGAGTCAAAGCTTTTCTGTATGGATGAGCTGTCTAAGCTTCTTTAAGACCATTTGCAGGACTGATCAACAGTTACTGGAAATGTTTACATGGATTATAGCTCCACAAGGAGGAGGGCATATGAGATACTGAAAGAATCTCATACTGAAAGGACCACATTTTCTTGGATATTTTGTATTACTGAATCTTTTGCATCAGTAAATGAATGATCAAGAATGACATATTATCCCATTTGTTTAGATGGGTAGCACCGTCGTCTCCCAGGAGGAAGGTCTTATGTTCAATATCAGGGAGGAGTGGCCTGGGTCCTTTCTATGTGTTTGCATGTCCTCCCCGTGTCTGTGTGGGTTTACTCTGGGTACTTCGGTTCCTCCCACAGTCCAAAGACAATAATTAGTTCTGATATTACTGACACTGACAAGACCACTGATGCAGATAGTGATGTTAAGCCAAACAAATAAACAAACATCCCATGTATCTACTTATTGACTTGTAAAAATGTAAGGATGATTAGGTCCTCTTGTATATTCGTTTTTAAATCCTTCCAGTGGACTACTTCATCTTTAACTCAAATGCAATGAAAAAGTAGGATTTGACCATCACCTACTTTACTTTTCTGCATCTACTTCTCAACATTCCTAAAAGGCTGTAAGACCTGTATCTGTGTTGTTCTAATATTGATGAGCCTGTTTTAATCCTCATCAATATCCATAAAGAGTTCCCTTTACGGTTAGAGGACTTAAATGCTTAACGGTGGTCTTACAACTCGACACTCTAGTGATAGAAAAAGCATTTTAAACATAGTTTTTAAGGGCATTGATGTATCCTTTGACAGTTGTGTGCTGGAAAATAAAGCTGACTGTTAGGGAGCATTGGCTTAACAATTCTCATTCATTAGCAATGTTCTGTCTTTTCATTTATCTCTGTCTGTGTGTCTCAGGAGGAGTTAAGGGAGCTGAGGGAGCAGTCAATTGATCCACAGGCCGAGCAGGAAATCATTGAGAGCATTGAGGAGGTGTACTTCTCCAGCGACTCCATTGATATGGTGCAGTATGAAATGGAGGTGTGTTTATAGGATTTTGCATATCTGTTTAACACCTTGAATCCCTGCTTATTTTCAAATCTCATTCTGTTTCCCAGTATAAGAACATAGCATTGGAAAGCAGTAAAACAATGGGATGGTCTTGTCTGTGTATTTTGGCTTCCCATTGTGCATATCCGTTTATGTGGGAGTAAAGTCTCTTTTTAGATTCGACTGTCCATTGTAAACTGGATTAGTAATGATAGTACCAGGCAAGTGAAAAGTGATTCTATCGTAAGTGAGTTTTATTGCTTTTCTGTTTGTGCGCATGACGGTGGTGGTTTAATCTTATTTTGTATTGAGAAGCTTGGATTAGATTGTTAGTTATTAAGTAGTTAATTATTGACAATGCATTTAGAAAGTATAAGTTACTAATAGCTTTCACTTTTTCACATTTTATCTTGCAGCCTTGTGCTCAAATTTAAAATCAAGTTTTGTTCTGCACTTGATACCCTTAATAGTACTACACTTAATAATGAGCGAGATTTTACACACACACACACACACACACACACACACACACACACACTTTCTTATTTTGTAAGTTTGCTCACTTACAAAGATATGAAAAGTCTATAATTTTAGGGGCATGTTTATTTTAACAGTGGGAGATAGAATATCTATCTAAAAGATAATTCAGAAAATTACATTGTATAAAATATAGAAATGTATTTGCATTAGCAGAGAGAAATACGTATTTGATCCTCTACCAACCATTAAGAGTTCTGGCTCCTACAGACCAGTTAGATGCTCCTAATTAACTCGTTACCTGCATTAAAGACCGCTGTCTTAAATTGTCACCTGTATAAAAGACACCTGTACATAGACTCCATTAATCAGTCAGACTTTAACATCTCCAACATGGGCAAAACGAAAGAGCTTTATTTCATTACATTAACTGAACTGGATTTTTGCAGGAAGAGAAATGCTGACTATGACCCAAAGAACACCCTCCCCACTGTCAAGCATAGAGGTGGAAACATTATGTTTTGGGGGTGTTTCTCTGCTAAGGCCACAGGACTACTTCACCGCATCAATGGGAGAATGGATGGAACTATGCACCGTAAAATCCTTTGCGATAACCTCCTTCTCTCTGCCGGGTCATGGGGTCTTTTAACACAATGACCCAAAACATACAGCCAAGGCAACAAAGGAGTGACTCAAAAAGAAGCACATTAAGGACATGGAGTGGCATAACTAGTTTCCAGACCATAATCCTATAGAAAACTTATGGAGGGAGCTAAAGGTTTGAGTTGCCAAACGACACCCTCAAAATATTTATGATTTAGAGATGATCTGCAAAGGGAAGTGGACCAAAATTCCTTCTGACTTGTGCAAATTAATAGTAGCAAACTTAGCAAAAACCCAATTGTAAAACCACAAACTTATAAAAACAAGTTTTATTTATACCAAATAAAAATAGAAATATATAACACCAGTGTATATATACAAAGATATGTAACGTTATATTGATATATTTCTTAAACATGCACACCTATGTGTATGTATACCTAGATATTTGTACTTATACACACTTATCCCAGCTGTTCTCCCAGGTAAGAATGGATATCGGAGCCATGTAGAGGAATTAACTGCATTTAAAGCTCAGAGACAGGACTGTGGACTGTGTGTGACAGAAGGCTACAAACATTCTGCTGCACTGAAAGTTTCCAGGAGCACAGTCCCCACCATAATTCTTAAATAAGAAGTTTGGAGAATCCAGAGCTGTGTGGCAGCATGACCAGACAGAAGCCTCTCCTCAGTAAATTGGCAGAAATGCACTTAAAGGACTCTCTGACTGTAAGAGACAAGATTATCCGTCCTGAGGAAAACATGATGGCCATGAAAACATGATTCTAAGCATCATGTCTTGAGGAACCCAGTCACTGCTCATCACTTGTCTGATACCATCCCTACAGTGAAGCATGGTGGTGGCAGTGTCATGCTGTGGTTGTGTTTTTCAGCAGTTGTGACAAGGACATATTAGACACATTGTAGTACAGTTGACCCTCCATATCTGTGTGTGATCTAACCTATTGCCTACCAAGAGTAAAACGTGAATTTGCCATGCACTAAAATGCTGCTCTGGGACTAGTTTGAGCATTGTTCACCTTGTCTTGTTTGTTCACATGTACAATAAACCTAGACAGTAGTAAAACTAAAATAAGTAGTACATTTCATAAATAGCATATATTATACATTATACATTACACATTATACATTATTTAAAGGTGAACTTAAATGTTCTGGAGGATGTGTTTGAGGTAATTTTTAAATAATATATTGTATATATGGGACTTGAGGACCCCCATGGATATGGAGGGCCGACTTGTACTATGAAATAGAATGAACAAGCATTAGAAAGGCAAAGACATGCCTTAACTGCAGAGAACAAAGCAGTTGGCCAATCATAAAGTTCTCTGTACCACATAAGATAGTAGAATGATTAATATGCGCAAACAAAATGGGGATTTTGTAATAGAATTTAATGAAAATAGAGCTCCTCCCACTGTTCACTATCCAATCAGTTTTCAGGAATTTCAAGTGCATTCAAATAATGGGGCTCTACTCTATTATTACATTTGGGTTTGCCAATCATGGGTTCAATAATATTACTTATTTTAATGAGAACAAACGGATTTTAGCAAAACTGCCTCAAACTTACTAGAATATTTTCATATTGTTTCAAATTGGAATTTGAATGGGAAAAGTTAGTGAGGCATATTTTTTTTTCACTGTGACTCTTTTTGTATTTCATAATCCAAGTGCTTGTTGTTTGTATGCTTGCAGAAACTTCCAGCAGAGCTGAATCTGCAGGAACTGGAAAACTACAGAGATAAGCTGAAGAGACAGCATGCAGCAGTAAGAATGAATTGAAGATCCCAGTTCTATGACAAAATCACGTGACCTTAATTTTTCTGCACACAAACAACATTTACAGCATGTCTTAAACCTCCATTTGATTAGATATACCATTGTTTTACCAGCAGTGTATGACCAAGTATGCTTATTTGGGAGTCTTTTTATTGGAATGTAAAGAAAAATACAGATAATTTTGTATGCATTATTAAAAACTAGGACATATCACTAAAAAAAAACAGCTTCTGTACCGATCAGAGAAGCTTGCTTAGGAATGGTCTTTTTCAAGGGTAGCAGCCAAGAAAGGAAGGGGATAGGATATGCTAAAACTTACAAAGATTGGAATGAAGATCAGTGAAAAACTATTGTAAAAGTAATTATGGACTGACAAATACAAGTCCAGTCATTATCAACATGCTATATATGGTCATTTCAAAATTCCTAAAACAACAATCTAATGATGACCTACAACGTTTGCACAGTACTGTTCCCAATGCTTAAATAAATTAAGATAAACCACATTTGAATCAATCTAATTGCATATATTAGTAAAGCTTTCCACATAATTAAATAATTCATTTCAAGTGTTATTGTTTTGTCCAGATATAGCAATTTCCTCAGGAGCAAGCTTGTGTTGGGAAGCACTGAACATTTATTCTACCACAGACTCTAACATATACTGGATAATATTTGCGCTTTTCTTCAGTTTCTCTCTAAAATGCAAATAGGATACCTGTTATTTCACTCCAGAGTGGCAGAGCTGGCTACTTGGCCTCATTGCTTAGCATGCAGCTAAACTTAACTCTGCATAACAGACATGGTTTCTATTATCTGAACACAGCCTAGTGTTTGATTACTTATTTTGGTATTCTAATAAGAAACCGGATAGCCTAATACGCAGAAGTGGAAAAATGTGCCCAAATTTAGTAGTGCTACATAAATTAATGATTGCTGATAGCAAAATCATTCTATGTAATTAAACCAGGAATCACTGATTAAATCAGGATTCTAATGCTATAATTACTCAAATTGAATAATCGAATTAAAAGAATTATTAAAATTTCTTAATCTGTGCATTACAATACACAGCATTCTGTGATCTGCTCGTATATGGCTAGATGACTCGGTTGCTTCCTTTGTTTTGTGTTTAATATCCTTCATTGTGTGCACTGTATATCTTTATATTGTGCGTTCACAAGCTTTAGACAGTATTCAGTACTGCAACGTGAGTGTTTGTCTGGACAAAAGCAAAATTTCCTGCTCTCTCTATCAGACCGGTCAAGGGTTTACAATCTTAGCAACAGTGCTAATCAGAGAAATTCCGTGGCCCAAATCCCAGTTTTTTTTAATACAATCTAAGCATTTTATAGTAAAAATGAAAATTTATCTGACATTTAAAATCATTCTAGGCCATTGAAAAACATTCGATCTGTGGCAATGCAATCTCAGTAGGAACAGATATTCATGTGACTTTTATTGTATCTGCAACACTTAACTTATTAATTAATGCTAAAAAATAATAATGTTTATATAATGTATATACAGGGAGAGTCAAAAGCCACAAATTTCACACAGCACTGTTGCATCCCTCATAGCCAAATTCCTAGAAACAGGGACTATGGATGATAAGCCACATAGTGCTTGTCCAAAGGCTGCTGGCCAAGAAGAAACCTTTGCAAAACATCCACAATGCAGCATGCAACATGTCCTGTGACTTTTGACTCACCCTGTTGGTCTGTAGATATATAAATGATTACAGTTGTGGTCTAAATAGACACTGGGTCTTACTATAAGAGGGCATACAAGTGCTACTCTCACTGCTCTATAAAAAGTTATGTGAGGCTAGTTTTAGGTAGTGTACCTCTTGATGACTGATCGTTCACTGCTACACTGCTATGCCTCTATGATGCACTCAGACAATTTTACCCATTTTACATTTTTGAGAAGGGGGTGCATCATGAGTAGCAGGATGGTTGTTTCAACAAAGTTGCCTGTCATATAGGCCATTCAGACGTAGCTGTGTACTGTCTGGTCCTTTCTTCTGGCAGTTTGCAAGGGCCATGTATAATCTGTTTGTCATGTGTATGTGTGCCCTACGTTGTCATGGCTTATATGACACCCAATTTGTTCACTAATCCCCATCATGCTACTCGTAGCCTAATGATGCGCTCCCTCTCAGTGTGTCAACTGGGAAAAATGTCTTTGAGTGTGTGGGTATGGTGATGTACAGCAGTTGGTACAGCACATGGGTATGTCTAGCAGTTGTCTAGGATTTAGACAGAATGGTCTGAAATGGAGAAAATATGTAAATGATTGTGAATTAATGTATTAAATACAATATGACATCAGTTATATGCATGTAGACCCACTTTGCTACAAAAAGTTTGTGGAAGCAATATAGTTCTAGCTCAATAAAGTTCTAGCCCTTAATTCTAGATTTTTTTTTTTTGCATTTGACTATGTAACGACATAAAAATATTGTTGATAAACAAATTAAATTTGACAATAAATTGTTTAGACTAGAAGTAGTCTACACTGACAGGTATTATAACGGGGTAAAAACTGCGAATTAATAAATGCCCCATGCTACATGTGCTCCTCCTATGTGGGCCACTTGAGGGTAGCATAGCCTCGAGAGCTTCAAGTTATGCTGACACAAGAATTTCAATTATCTTGGCTCCTTAACAGCTACACAAGAAGTCATTATTTTCCTATGTAGCACACTGTTTCTGAGCATGTTGTCAAGATTGAACTATGTGTTATTGGAGTATGTGATTCCAGGCAGTGTTTCAGACACGTTAGTACTGTGCGGACTGCAGAAAAATGGAAGAGATCAGCTGATTGCATTTTAGTCAGATGTCAAATGACTTGGATCTTCTGCTTTCATTATGCTAAAATGTGATCTTCTGAATAATAATTTTAACAACATGTATTAGACATTCAGCGCTGATACACTGGCACCACCATTTCTGCAATCCTACCCTTATGATAAAGCACATAATGTTTAAATGCCCCATTATCTACCATGTTGGAACTACTGCTAGATAGGACGACTAAAAAAAACCACCACCCCCTGCTAAATTAAAGAATAAATAAAAAAAACGCATGGAAAAATAACTTCAGTTTTTTTATTTAACCCAAACACTGTAACACTATGTTGTGCTAGAATGACAATAAATAAATAAAACTAACTTGTAGGCTCTGTTACAACCCAGTAATTACAAACACAAACTTATTCAGTCCAACACAAATCTAGTGCAATTAACATAAATCAGTCCACTATTAAAGAGTCAGTGGGAAACATGTTCATGAGCAGGCTTCCATATCGAACAGGTACTTATCGATGTCCTATTTGTGTCCTGTTGTTTTCTTTTATTCTTTATCTCTATGTGTAAGTGAATAGTCTTTGGTATTTGGCGTAAAACAAGTCATTTGTGTACGTTAGTTGTGCACCTTGAAAGACAGATGATGCATGTCATGTCTTATTTGTTTCTAATTAGTCATACATTTTAATTAGCAGTCTCAGTGTAAGATGGAGAAGCTTAGATATCGGAATCTAAAGTTATTAGTGCTGCTTCCATAGCGCCATGGTGATGGCATTGTAGTGCAGGTGGTGCTGTTTGGTGAGGGTGTTTGTGGTCTGGTATGCTTTATATGTGGCTTTAGATCTCTTGATATTTGAAATACATAAAAAAAATGATGTAAAGCCTTTTCAAGTGGGATTAGTAATATATTGAGACCTGGGTTAATGTAGCTATTACTTTAGCATGCCTGTCCTTTTAGTCCCACCGAATCCATCCTTTTTACAGTATTGCAGATTGTATATTCAAATATCTTTATACTCTTTGAATTAGGTACAGAAATGACCCCAGATAACATAAATCCATATTTAAATATGGGTAAAGATTCATGTCACACAGACACAGCTTTTTCTGGTGTTTAAACACATGCCTAACCAAAACAAACTAAACTCTGAACTGGCAGAGTGTAAAGCCTGATTCGTTTAATTAGAGCGTTATTGACATTTTCTTGGCAGATACTGATTTTGGCCAATTTCTGTTGTATTTCTTTCCAAGAATTCTATATGCCAGAGTTTTTGTTTCAATTTTGTTTTAATTGAAACTTTAAACATTAAAATGAAAGATTACAGCAGCTGGTTTCTTATGTCTGGATCTGCACTTTCAGTAGAGTTAGCTTTAGCTTTGTCAAATTCCACATATTCAGTGATGTGATGCTGTAATGTAAAAATTGAGATCACTCGAGCCAAAACAAGCATCTTATTTGGTTTTCGGCACCCATCTTATCTGTGGTTTGGCCTTGAGGTCGAGCTGCAGAATTGTAAAGTCCTCCAGAAGATTCCGCTGCTATTCTCCCCCTCCTCGGAGGACAGTATGTGGGTGGGGTTGTTTACCATACTATAGTTTTCCTCAGTTATGTCTTCCTGTCTTGTCTCTCTACTCCCCCCCCCCCCACCCCAAAGTGTTTCTGTGATCAGCACTGAATCAACTGGGGCTACAAACATACAAATAGGTTCAGATAAGACACAGTTTTGCTGCAACAGAATTTGAGGGTCAGAATTTGTTCTGAACAACATGAAATCGTGCATCCATCCTGTCTTTTATCAGTGCTGTAAAGGTGTGGGGGGATTTGCTTGGCACACTTTGGGCTTCTTGATACCAATAGAGAATCATATAAATGCCACATCCCTAATTGACGAGATGGCGTTACACATTTGCTGCAGATTTGTCGGCTGCACTTCCATAATGAATCAGAGATGCTGTTCTGCATACCATGGTTGCAACAAGTGGTTATTTGAGTAACTTTCGCTTTTCTATCAACTAAATCCAGCCTTGCCATTCTCCTCTAACCTCTGGTATCAACAAAACATTGTCGAGTTCTGCACAACATCAGAAGAATAAAGTACGCCCTTTTCTGACTAGAGAAGCTGCTCAGATTCTCATCCAAGCTCTCATCATTTCCAGCTTTGGAATGTTTTGCTTTCTAGCCTGACTTCATGTTCCATTGCACCATTACAGCCCAGGCTGCTGCAGCCCATCTGGTTCACAACCTCATAAGTTTTGTCATGTCACTCCTTCCCTGAGATCAATCTACTGTCTTCCTGTTGCAGCCAGAATTACATTTAAAACTCTTGTCCTAGCTGTTAAGGCAGCAAAATTAGTATTGCATTCTGGCATTAAAAGCTGGTTTAATTTAAGTGTTATTTTTCCCCCTTGACAAGGATCTTCTATAAATAAAAAAGTTAAGCATGTGTATAACAGTTTAGGCTTTGGACTTGCGCTTTCTGCAGTATATCTGATGTATTTATGTGTAGTTTGTTCACAGTTGTGGAAATATCCTTTGTAATAGACTAGATGAGTGTGGTGATGTCTCATGTGTCAGAGAATGAAATGAGGACATTAAACAGATAATACCTCTATATGCAGCTCTGAATAACCACTACAACATTCAGTGGAAGAATCTTCATACAGAGACACTGCAGACTGACACCTTATCCATAACTGTAAATAACCTTACAAATTAAAACGAACAAGTGTGATTAGTTATCATCAGTGTACAAAGTCCCATCATAAATTCAATAGCAGGCTACTTATATATAAAGACAAGAAAACTGAAAGAGGTTATGGTGTTGCAGCTATTAGGTTAATGCACTCTGGCTCAGGAATTCCAAGGTTCATACCACAACACCTCCAACTGCCACTTTGAGGCCTTTAGCTAGGGGTGGAAATCTCTAGGCAAATCACGATTCGATCCGATTACGATTCAGAGGGCAACGATTATCGATGCATCTCGATTCGGTTTTTTATAGAACCGTATTCGTATTCTGAGTTTTTTTCCTTTACTATGTGACTACATGAAACAAATCTATGGCGTCAAAATAGGTCCTAAAGTTTTGAGAACCAAAAAATTCTGTAACCAAAAAATTACAATTAGTAATAAAAACCGGTTTATAACTCGCTTTCGCTTCTCAATTTGACTTTTAGACCCGATTTGACAGATTTTTTTTTTTTTTTGACTGATTTTGCTGGAGTTGAGCCCCGCCCACCAGCGAATTCTACAGAGCTCGCTACGTCAGGGAAAGCACAAAAGTCTTTTACCCCGATTGGAAAATGATCAGAAATAAACATGGTTTTAACAATTATCTCTTTTAGAAATGCCTAGTTTGTCATATATTAAACTCAAAATAGACGTTACAGAGCTCAGTTAGTGAGTGCTAATGTTTAAGTTCTTGTGTAAGGACAGAAGCTGGTCCCTACCCTTAGCTCACAATTCCTATTCAACCCCACAATCAAAAATGAATGTTCAATCCCACAATCAGAATAGTAATAGAACAGTATAAAAAATGCTTGAAAGTGTCGTATTTCATTTCTCGTTTATTTGCAGATAGTACAAACCTAAGACATTTCATGACTGTTTGGTCAACTTCACACGTACAACCATTCCTGTAATGCAAACACATTTACATCCTGTAAATGTGCAACAGTATGGCTTTGTGACTGTCGCATTTTTTTTGCTTTCAATGTTCTCTAAACTTTCTCTATTGGGAACAGGCCAGGAATATAGACTGGCCAGGTCAGTCCAGTATCTGTACCCTGTTCCTCTGCAGCCCTGCATTTGCAATGCGACATCATCCATAAAAATGGATGTCCCTGGAAAAGTTAATGTACTTTTCTGCATTAATGCCGAGTTCACATGATGGTTAATTGCCATTGCAAAGGGCACCATTCACTTTTTTACCTGTTGCTGATAATATTGTGGATGTTTTTTTGTGTTTGGTCCTTAGCATACTGTGCCATTCCTCCAAAAAGATATGAAATACTGATTTGTATGACCACAATAATATTATATGCCTCTAACCCCAGAGAAGTTGACACAGCTTCGGGACATGGTTAACATAAGATTTTTTTCCACCCCAAAATAAGTGGTATTTGTAAATATATAACTCTGTATTGTAATGTTTTAGAAAATATTTATCAAAGCAATCCATGGATTATGTCCCTCCAAGCAATATGTCACTTGCTACTTAATCACGATAACTGAGTTTGCATCTCATTTACATAATCAAATAACTTTCTTTTGACTTTTTATTTACTTTTCTGATTATATTGTTTAATTAAATGTAATCTGAAGCTTCGTTTTGAATTGATTCATGTTCATGTTGAAATATCCTCTAATGTTTGTAAGCAGTGTATATAAAAACCCAATTACTTGCCATAAATTGCCTCCACCTCAACAACTTTTGAAATGTGCTGCAGGCTTGAAATGCAGCAATGGATGAATGTTAAGAAATGAAATGAAGTTGACCTGACACACCTGAACACATGATATATCTTGGGTAAGAGTGTCTGCAAATAAATAAATAAAAGTAAGAGACACTGTGTTTTTATTAGCATTTTCCATACCATCCCACCTACAGGATTTCTGATTTGTGCATTGTTGTACAACGTACGATTGAATTAGTTGTAAGAGCCTCTGCTACATGACAAGTAGGTTGTTTCAGAGCATCTGCACTTTGAGTGCAGGGTATTATTGTGAATCATTAAATATAAAGTGTTTTCTCAGAAAGCAATGATTTTTATGACACAAAAAGGGGAAATTTATTTGCTTTGTGATGCCACAGAGAGTCAGATTCCCATAGGCTTTTTTTGTGTAATGAAAAGTATAAGGCTTTTAAAAGCTGCACTGGGCAATTTCAGCGGTATTGTACACAAATAAAGGTGATTTTTTTTTTTCTCCTGATATTATGAATAAGAAAAATAATATATGCTTAGATTAATGGTATTCTTAATAAATAGATCCTGGCCAGAGTTGTTACTATATCATAAAAACGGTCAGAGCAAGAATTAAAAATGAACATTTCATGCTTAATATATCATTGAGTTAATTACAGGTAACAACCAAATAGGATTTTTTTTGTTTTCTCTTTCTTTTGTAAACTATTTTGCCATTGTTGATTCACTCATGTCTCTCAACAGACCTGAACCATGTGTCCTCTGTTCTTTATTGCTTGAGTTTAATGTCTTGAAGTACATATAGAGTTAAAAGGTATGGACTCTGGGGGTTTCCAAGGAATAGGTTGGGATATGCAATACAATAGTTCATGATGAATTACAGCTAAGAAAATTGAGGTCATACTTGCCTGAAAAAGAGCCTTTTTTGTATTTTAATCATATTGTATAAATGAAATACTGACACTAGGCATTCTTTTTCTGCTTATGCAGGTTTCTAAAAAAGTTGCTGACCTCATTCTAGAGAAACAACCGTCCTATGTTAAGGTAAGATTTATTCTGTTACCAATCAGGTCCTGTTGTATCAGTGTTGTACTGATTTTGGGCATAACTTAAAAATGCTAGCCATGGTTAGAAAACACAACTTTTAAGAAGTTTATACACAATATAATATATATAATATAATAATAATATAATATAATGTATAATATAATTCTGATTTTGACCTATTACGATTCTAAGAATTATACGTTACAGCATTTTTGTTCTCTCATTGAGAACAAAATCAAGATCTTCATTACTAAAGACATAGAGCTTGTACCTGGCTCTTCTCTTGCTACGTTTAGCTTTAACCTCCTTTGTTAGTTTAGTCAAATTCCACATATTGATGATTTGATGCTTTAAGTTTTTTGTTATATTCGTTGTTCTTAATGTTTTCTGAGTTCCTCTAAGACCTGTTTTCGCTATGCATGTATTTCTCAGCATGCTCTGAACACTCTGAAGATGTGGCTTTGTCCAAAATAGATTCATGCTCCCTCGTTAGTTATGTGCTAAATAGTGAATAGTGAGTAAGTACTCAAAACACGATTGAAATTGAACACTTTCTCCTCATGAACATGCATCAGCAATGGTCTCATAAAAAACTTAGTGTGACTTAGTGTTTAAGGTTGACACATGAACTTAAATCCGAATTAAAGTTCGTAAATGCACTACACTGTTTGTGTGGTTGTGCTTATGGCGCTGTTACCGTTGTGCGATGTGCAAGTGTAAATGTGACCAGCACAAAATCTGGCTATATGATACTGATTGACGCCATAACATTATGATCTAAATACTCTGCATATAGACAAGAGAGGCAGATGTTTATTTTCATGATAGGATAGGAAGAAACCTCGGGAGGACCAAGACTCAACATCCTCCATGGGCAGCCTAGATGTTAATTAAACAAATACTAAATGTATATTAAATCATAGCAAAATTAGTTTAAAATAAATAACAAATTAT
>JAUZST010007370.1:0-14225 GCA_034779995.1 Parotocinclus haroldoi | reverse complement strand
ACACACACACACACACACACACACACACACACACACACACACACACACACACACACACACACACACACATAGATATATATATATATATGGTACATTGCGTATGTTGTTTTTACCTCCCAGGATCGTTAACGAAGGCTCTGGCCTCAGGTATCACCAGCAGGGCAGATGTTCTGAGATGTTCTGAGATGTTGTGAGATGTTGTGAGATGTTATGAGATGTTGTGAGATGTTGTGAGATGTTCTGAGATGTTCTGAGATGTTCTGAGATGTTTCTCCGGTGCTTCTACACGCCTCTGACATTCTGTGACACTTCAGATGAAAGCATGTGCTCATCGTTGGTTTGGGAAGCTTTGAGTTTATGGCTTATGAATCAGAAATGTTTACACTGGCATTGAACATCCTGTGATGTGCCACATATCGCAGAAATAGGAAAGACCTACAGCAACAAAGCAACGCCTGCCATCAGCACATGTGGAACAAAATCAAAAGAATTAAATTATTACGGCTTACACAGCAGGTCTGGAGGAACGGAGCAGTACAGAGGGCTCGTCACGAACCGACCCAGTACAGAGCTAATATTTAACATGGGGAGTAATAATAGTAAGGGAATCTAGGGCTCCAGATCCTTATAAAATCCCCCTGTAGAAGTTCTATACATTAATGGAGTTGTATTACACAGGAGATCCTGATTTATCCATCATAAGTTAAATTAATCAGGAACTGACGAGTTTAATCCAGTCAATACTGCACCATTGACACTAATAGTTATCCATAATAATTCATATAAAGTTTATTTTATAATACAGCGATGAAACATCGCATGGAACTAAGTGGCTCATGAAGTGAAAAAGGAAAATTAAAAGCAAAACACTTACACTGAACTCAGAGCTGCTCTGTTTGAAAGCCAAGTGGAGTCAGTTCCTGTTTTCCAATCGGTTGGCTGTCATTACTAACCTTTTTTTTTTAGGATTTATTTGCACTTAAGAAGACATTACTGCCACAGAACAGAGCACGAGAAGCGAGATTAATGTTTGTATTTAAATTACAATTAAATATAAAATACTTTGGTATGGTCAGGACGGGCTCCGCTGTCACACACATAACCTGACTATCTTCATCATGGCCAGCACGACCAACATGGAACTAAATCATGAAGCTGAACTGTCGAGTAAGCGCTACCTGAGCTCTTTAAATTTAATAATAAATGACTATTGAGCACCGTGTCAGGAGAGTCTTGTGAATTGTCTCCGAATGTAACAGGTGAGTTTCTTCATCACACTTCAGATAGACAGAGTGAAGTTACCCCCCCCCCACACACACACACACAGGCGAGGAACTTACACAGAAAAAAAGATGTAAACATGCTTAGAAAGGTAGCCTGCATGCTCTATACACGTCCACGCTGAATTCTGCACTTAAGAGGCACGTCCCAATACTTTTGTTCATGTAGTGTCACTAATAAATCATTCGGTTTGTACGGTGTACAGTGTTCTCCTTCGTGGCTTTCAGAGAGCTCTGAGTTCTTTCTACATCCAGTCCATTCCGATGGGGCAGGGGCTGATTTAGAGCCTCCACATGTTTTTTGGGAATGTCTCTGACTTACAGTCATGATTCTTAAAGATCCACAGCAATCCACTGTTTGAAAAATCGCAGACATGTCCATGTGGATCGGAATAAGCCGACTGGAGGATGGAAGCCATGTCTGGACCCCAGGAGGACGTTCTGATGACTCTCAGAGGAGGATGGAGAAGAAGTGCAAACATGGAGGTTCCTACTCATAGTTCCCGCTAGTGGTGGTACTAATTGGCCTGAGCCCAGTCCTCGTGTCCATGGTGACGGTCCATCCTAGATGCCTCTGAGCCCAGAGGAGTGGGCGGAGCTTGTGGGCGCGGTATTTATGAACGTAACTCTGGATTGTAGAGCTTGATAAAGTTTGGATAAAGTGTCATCTGAGGGAGCGCAGAGAGATCACCCCTCTTCAGTTTCCCCCAGATTGTGAATGGTTTAATGATATTATGGTCTGTACAGGGAGAAATATGGAATATGATTCCATCTATCCATCCAGGCTATTTTAAATCTAAATGGAACTCTTTTAAAGTCTAGAGCCGTGGTTTATGGTTAAAAAGAAAGTGCCAAATTAGCACCTAAACCTTTGTTTTAATCCAAGCATGTAGGTATTTTAATCAGTGGAGAACTCTGTTTATATAATACCGAGCCTTTTGTTACCAGACAAGACATCCTGTGCTTTATTTTAGGGAAGAGTCTCCACCTAAAATGTACGAAAACGATCGAAATCGGAATGAATCGATGGAACCTGCTCGTATTCGCCGTGCCAGCTGGGGTTGAGACGGTAGCTCTAGCACACACAGCTATACATACACTGACATTCTGTGACATTTTTGTGGCATTTTAAATGAAGCACAGCTTTCTTAATTAATTATAAACTCACCTGAACATGTGGAAGGAGAAGTGAATCCCATAATCCTCCCAAATCGAAAAACCTCTCCGTCATTAACGCACGCTGAGAAGGTAATGAACGGGAAAAGTCATTTATCCATCACCTTCAGCGTGGAGACTGACTCTTCGTCTTAATCCATCATAAAATGTTTAACGAAACCCTTTCTTACAGACATCTTCTCGTTTAGAACGGGCACTTTCCTGTTTCAGACTGGACCCAGAGTCTCTCCCATGGTCTATGGACCACTGTAAGATCGTTGATGAACGTCTGCCACCACCCTGGTCCATCTAGCAGCTGGAGAATCCAGAGCATGGCTGTCTGGACAATGGTTTACAGTCTGTACATTCCCATTGTCTAGAAACGGTTCCAAAAAATTTAATGACAACATTCCTGTCACCTTTGGGGCAACTGTGGTCCTTTCCTAAATAAGTAATAACATTGCACATACGCAGTGCTGTGCAAAAGTGTTAGGCCGCCATTACTAAAACTTTCTACTAAGACCTTCATTCCACTCTTTGTGAGCTTTAGCATATCTTTGCCTTTTCGCAGCGCCTCCCTTCCAAAAAGCGTTCCCAATCCGAGCCCTTACAATCAACATGGCCTCCCATATTTAGGCATGTATACGTTCTTTATGGTTCGTCTAACTCTGGTCCATTTGGAGCCTGGTGTAATAAATAAGTATCTAAAAGTGTAAAAGGTGAAGATTTAATAAATGAAATTGTTTTGTTGATGATGGTCTGTCCATCAGAGTCTGTAAACACGGAGACGAGACGAGGCGAGAGAAAATATCAGGAAAAGATCAAACAGCTCTTTAATTCAGTGAGAGAAATGTTAATCAGAATCATCTCATCTGAACCTTCTCTCAGGGAGCAGGAGTAAACACACACACACACACACACACACACACACACACACACACACTATACACAGAGAATTCCTCAAGCATCGGTGTGGATGGAAAGAAAAGAAGAAACAGTGAATGGTAAAGGGAGAAGCAACTGAATTAAGGGAGACCGTACCAACTGTTAAGCATGGTGGCGATTCTGCAAAACCAAAGGTAAAATTTATCCAGACATGCCTTTGAACTTTGAATCCTTCAAATCATCTCCATGATGTCATCATCCATGCTCAGCTTGGTTCAGAAGCCTCATAGCAGCCAGAAATCTCCCTCCAGTGGAGCACCCAAAGATCTTCTCAAGAACCAGACAGCAGGATGATGTTCTCAGAGCTGGTGTGGTTTTGAGGTTCTGAGGTTGGGTTTCTAATTTGATCATTTTGAGGTTCCGGTTCTGAAGCTCTGGTATTAGGGTTGAAGTTCTGAAGTTCTGGTACTGAGGTGAGATTTTGGGTTCTAAGGTCATGGTGAGAATCTGTAGGCTGGAGGTTCATGAGAAGCTTCACTCTGCTATTTAATCTGAGGATCTAAGGATTTTGGACTGTGAGGTCAGGGCTCTGTGTGGACCGGGGACTAGGACTAGGGACCTTCCCCAAACTGCTTCCTGGCCACTGTTTCTTCTGTCTTTCATTCTTTCTTCTTTTCTCCCCTTTCTATCCTTTGTTCTTTCTTTCTTTTTCTTTCTTCCTTTTTGATTTCCTTTCTTATTTTCCATGGTCCAATGTTTCTGTGCTTTATCCCACTCTGTAGTCCCTCTCTAGATGCTGTAACTCTTACTGATGAGGCTCCCAGTGCCCCCAGTTTCAGTGCTGATGATGCTGATTTGAAGAGGATTAGGTTCTTGGGGACGTGATGGGTATGGTTCTGGGTTGGGACCGTCATGCTGTTTGGTTTGTTAGTGTTTATGGTCTTGTTGGGTTTTTTCTTTACCGTACTTACTGGTATGACTTACTGGTAATATCACCTCACAGGTCTTTGACATATCTGTGCATGGAAGAGACAGTGGCAAGTCCTCTGTTATTTCCCTAAAGCCCTGGAGCATGCTGCCTTTCTCTGCCTCCGTGTTTGACAGTAAACAGCACTTTGTTTGGTCGTGAGTACGGTTCCAGCACCTTCGCTCCTCATCGCTCACACTAAATCAGACGAGTCTAAATGTTTCTCACCCAGTAACAGGAGTGCAAATCAAATTAACTGCAACCTTGACCTGGTTCAAACGAAAATCATTACCGTCCTCTGATGCGCCGCAATTAATTTTCCAATTTTAATCTGTACTATTTGCGTATCTGCTTTCAAAGGGAGAGAAAAAAAAATAATGATTGAGGTGAAACCTCAGACTCTGGAGCTCTGACAGATCTCTGATATATATATATATGGACGAGATGATACGACGGGCCCGCTGCATCAAATTATATTCAATAAATAGTATAAACATAGAAATGCGTTTAAACAGCAGTGTAGTGCAGCAGGACTCAGGCCATGGGATGGGGTACAACATGAACCAGTGCCCCATCCGGGAGGTCCAAACGGGAGCAAAACATTTCTAATAATACAAAGTTCAAAAGTTTTAGCTAGCCGTTGTTCATCTCTTTTTATTTTATACTCTGCCTCCCCAGGGGGCAGTAACTCCCTCCATCATTCAGTTACCAGGAGACGATCTGTCTCCAAGGACTTCCTCCTGAGCAATCATTATCTCAGATCTATCACTTACTATTATTATTATCTATTGTTTATTGTTTAATTTAATTGGTATTGTTTACTTAGTTTTACTATTAATACAAACGTAACTATTTCAGTTAACGTCTAGGCCAACCAAGCAGATCTGGTCCTTGTTTTGCGTCCCAAGGTTTCTTCCTTCTAGAGTCAGGGAGTTTTTCCTTGCCACTCTCGGCTTGCTTAATGTGGGATTGGTCATTAAAGATTATATACGATTGTAAAGCTGCTTTGAGACAATGCTCCATTATTAAAAAAAAGCTCTATAGAAATAAACCTGACTTCGACCTTAGATCTGACATGTTTTTAAAAAATGAAAACACGTTGGGGGAAAGTGATGGAAACGGTTCCAGAACCATCTCTAAAGAGTTCAGACCGTCTTTTCTCTCGCCAGGAGTGTTCGGACGAGGAATATGAGTCCAGGAGCAACTCGATGCCCATAACTCACCTATCCTATTCCTCCAAGATACAATTTAAGCAAAAATGTTCAGTTACAGTTAGCATTGTTCCTGTTGGGACCTTGGGCATGACCCTTAACCCAAAACTTTAGTTTCAGTCTCTGGATAGGAGAACCTGCTAAATCTCAACACATCTGCGTCTCTGAGTGAGGAACAAAGCAAACATGCATCTTTCGATTTCCTCCTTCAAAGAGTTAAAGCTGAGCCCTTTGATTGAATTTAATTAGCGTTGCCGTGCGGAGAGCTGAGCGGTTGCTATGGGTGACGCGTTATCTGGTGAAGGATTAATTATGATACTGTTAATTAGATTAATTAGTTAATTGTGTAATAAGCTCTGCCTCTCGGTGTGGTAGTTACTCAAATCGGTGCTAGACGCCGTCATGCTGCCGGAGATACGACAGAACTCACACATCACACACAGCGTAACCCCCCAACTCCGCCCACCCCAAAAAACGCCCCCACCTGTTCCAGTGGAGCTGAAATTAGAGTGGATTTTGTTTGCCCAGGCCATTTCCATAAGGGAAAAGAAATGTGTTATCGCAGCGCTAGTTATGTGTCCTGCCGTTAACAGTCAGCCATAGTACTGAATCCAGCTTCTGTTTGGGATCCAGTGATGCTCGGGTTCGAGCATGGAGGCCTCGTTTTGGGGTGAGAATCTCAGGAGCCGTCCCATTCGATCAGTCACCCCTAGTAGTGATATGAGGGACGCTAACAGCTCAGCGATATGTACGATATCCTGTGGTGTCCCACAGTCACATTCCCGCAGTGGGACACACCTCTGCCTAGTTGCCAGATTCATCATCTTTTAAGCATTTCAAGCTTTAGCAAACTGTGGGGTTTTCGGGCCCAGCCAAGGGCAAACGTGTCATCAATAATCTAGCAAGTCAGAGTTAAATCAAGTTTATTCAAGATTTATTTCTATAGCAACTGTCATTTTAGATTTACCTTCTGGTAGCTAAGGCCAGTCCAACACTGAGCCAGCCTAGGGTGCCAATGGCAAGGAAAATCCCTAAACATTGCTCCCATTGTGAGCAGGAAACCAGCAGAGCCGACCTGCTTGTGTGGATTAGAATTAAACTAATCTATGTCGTCTAATAAGTGTGTAGTAATCGATCAGGAAACAGAAATGAAGTCATTGAGTCCAGTACACCGAAGTATTTCAGGATCCAACAGTCCGGGCAGACCGCCCACCAGACACTCCCGACCAAAGGCAGGCAGGCAGGCCAGACTAGCTTCTGAGAGCCTTTTTATAGAGGAGCACTTTTATAGGGGAAGCACTTTAATGCCCTCCTGTGGTAATACCCAGTTTCTAATCTGTGTGACTGAACAGTCTCGCATTTCTACCTTCGATTTTTCTATCCCTGATGTATTTATGTATGTTTTTTTTGTGCAGCTTTATGTGTAAACATCCTTTATTTTTTACGTAACAGCAGCATACGGAGCCTGTGTGACCATGGAGAACGTCTGGTCATCCTTTATATAGAGAACAAAAACGTTATAAAGCCAGAGTGTCCTGTTTCTTTAGTGATCGGCAGATCCACGGTGCTGTGTGTTACTCATCCAACAACACAACCAACATAAAGCACAAACCTGACAAGAGAAAGCTTCCCTCCAAAAACTCACAGGCCAGGCAGGGAGGGCATTCATCAGGCATGCAGCAAAGACAGCAGAGATAACGCTGGAGGAGCCGCACACGTCCACATCCACATCCACATCCACAGCAGGGACGGGACTATGGATGAAAAGACAGAAAATAGTCACGGCTTTAAGCAAAAACAATAAAACACATTTGGAGTCCAGCCAGCGGCATACGGCCGACTCTCCAGACATGGGCACGAAGGTTCACTTCTCAGCACGTTCGCTGCACGAGGTACAAAGCAAACACTTCCCCATCATCTCCTGCTCCCACAGTGAAGCATGGTGGTGGTAGCGCCATGCTGTGGGAGTTACAGCTGGCGTCGAAATAAACCAGTCGATATTCAGCAAGGTGGGTTCTTAAGATGGGGCAGAGGTAATTCACTAGTCCAGCACCACACTGAGCCCGTGAGGGAGGGGAGGCACCGCCTGGCACTACAGCAGAGGCTCGCGCCAACAGCCGCCATGGGCTGGCACATATTTCTCCCCACACCTGGTGAATTCTGGGATATGCTCCAGATGTTTGTGTTCATACAGAGTGACGGACTGAACGAAACTAAAATAGTCTGGCAGTTTAGTTCTGATCTTTAACCAGAAAGGGTGTTAGCATAAACACGCAAAATAAAATCAAATAAAAACAAACAAGAGTCAGTCTTATTAGTGCAGGAAAATCACTTTAAAGCGGTTGAATAAGAGAGCAGAATTAATATGACCAGTTCATTTATATAAATACAATAACATTAGGGATTTGTATAAGCATGGAGAAAGCGTTTGTTTTAAGCTTTTAATCAGCATTTAATCACATTTATATTATTAACAGCAGCATCCAGCTGTCGCTGTGTTTGGAGTCGATGCACATCTGTATCAGAGATTCCCTTTGGACCCTGAAGTGAACGTGTCTATAAAAAAAATAATAAAAAAAAAAGACAAATAAACAGAAGAAACCAACAAAAGAAAGAAAGAAAATGAAAGTTAAAATGTTACCTGCTTTTATGGCTTCTTGTTATTTTGTTGCATTTTGTTCTCGTTACTTTTAATCCTGTTCATTTTGTTCTTGTTTCTTTTCCAGGCTGTGCAGTTCCCCCACCCCCCCACCCCGTTAGAGCCTCCCCGGATTTGGTGTTTTATTAAATAAATATGCAAATGAGCTCATTACAGTGCCTTTAATCAGGCGGCATTAGGAGAACAGGAGCTGGGTGAGCCGTTCATGGCTCGGTGCCTCGTGTTCCTCATGTTCTGCTCTCGCTCCTCATTCACTCTCACTTCTAATCTCTTTATTTATTAATAAAGTGTTTATGAGCTGCACTCGTTAAAGTTGGGGCACTAAACTCGTTTGAAACACAGCCCTCCTTATTGAATTATAAATTGCTTGCTGCTGCAGTTTTATAAAAATGAAGTCAATTTAAACGCAAGAGCCAAAACTTAACAAACTAATTTAAACATCGTCCAAAAACCTGGGTGAGGTCAGAGCCACGGTACCCAGCCAACCAACAGCGATACCCAGGATGGGGGCAAGCATATTTTCTGTCAGGTCTCTTTATGAATACTTATTATAAACGCTTACTAACCTGAAGGTCGTGTGCAGTGACACCTCAAAAAAGATAGAGGGTGCTAACGTCTCAGGAGGTAAAAATAAAGAGACATCTTTTACATATATATATATATATATATAAATATAAAAAACAAATCCATTGTTTTAATGGTCCAGGGCATAACCAATATCAGAAATATCAGAAATCACTGGCTGAAGGCTGTAAGCTTTCTCTACAGCCACAAGGTCCCGGGTTCAAACCCAGGGCGGGGCGGCTGGTGTCTGCACAGTCCTCCCAGAGATGTGTTGTTAGGTTAATTGGTGTCTCTAAAGTGGCCCGTAGTGTGTGTGCCCTACGATGGACTGGAACAGAGTTTTGTCCTTCCCCTGGACACTCAGCATCTTTTGGGGCGGGACGCCGAAAGTCCCTGGAAAGGACCGATAGGGGGCACAGACCATTTTCAGAATTCAGAATTGAGATATAAATAGAGTGACTTATGATGTAATTCTGATAAAGAGCTTCCCCAGCAGCCACTGGTACGGAATAATCAGGATTAGTACAGAATGAACTGGACTGAAGTACAAGTTTCTGGTTTTACGTCGAAGTTGTAGAAGGTGTTTCTTGTTTTTTCTAGAGAGGCAGGAATGATCAGTGAAGGAGGATGAAACAATCAGATGCACACGGTTCTAAAGCACCTCCTTCAGGAACGTTTTTTTTTTTTTTTTGCCAGACTTAAGCGTGGTTTTGTTTCTGAGCTTTTCTGAAACTTCACACACGGTTCTGTTCAGAGGATGAATTGTGAATCGTGCGGATCCCCAAACCAGCTTCACTGTTTCATGCTCATTTATTCTGATCCACACGACAGAGAGCAAATTACCTCCCATTTCCTCTCAGGATCTCACCACGCTCTTCCTTTCTTCATTTCTGTTTTTATCCGTCTCCCGCAAGGTGAACTTAGTTAACAATCCCCCAAACTCCTCTATTCACAAAGCAAACGGGGAGGAAAAAAAAAACAGCGTAGCTCCCCAGGCTCAGGAGCCTCGGAGCATCACTCCCCGCCTCTGATGGATATCATAAAGGTGTGATTTAAAAGGTTCTGTGCTTATTTCCACTCACACTGACAACAGTGTTCACAGAAACGCTTACAGAAGCTGCTCTGTTCAATAAAACGACTCAATGATAAGTGACTTAAGAAACGGCCATGTGCTGCAAAGTGTAGTGAAGGCGTGTTACAGCGCTGATCTACTGCACTCAAAATACATCTGCTAAATAAAAACAGTACTTAAAAGTAAAGCAAACCTCTACCTTTAGAGCCTGAAACTGTAACAATACAGAAAAAACTCTAACAACAATCATAATAATCATAATAATAATAATAATAATATTGTTATAACAATGTATAATAATAATAATAATAATAAATATTAATAAGTATATTGTTATAACAATATATATTAGTAGTAATAATAATAATATTAATAATAACAATATTGTTATAACAATGTATAATAATAATCATAATAATAAAAATTAGAATATTAATAATAATAATAATTATATTTTTATGTAATAACATAACATAACATAATAATTATTATTATTATGTTATAAGAATATTGTTATAACAACATATAATAATAAAAAAAATAATATTATTTATAATAGTAATAATAATAACCATAATAATGGTTATAATTAAATAATAATAGTCATAACAAAAGTAATAATAATAATAATAATAACAATATTTTTATTACAATGTATAATAATAATAATAATAATAATTATTATTATTATTATTATGTTGTAATATTGTTATAACAACATATAATAATACAAATAATATTATTAATAATAGTAATAATAATAATAACCATAATAATAGTTATAATTAAATAATAATAGTCATAACAAAAGTAATAATAATAATAATAATAATAATAATAACAAGAATAACAATATTGTTATTACAATGTATAATAATAATAATAATAATAATAATAATAATAATAATAATAATAATAACAATAATAACTTCATTCACACGGGGCTTTTTTTAGTTCCTAGAATGTAAAAATTCAGAACAGCGGAAAAGCTTTTTCATACATGGTTTCGGTGATTGTTAATAAACTCTTAATCAAAGTAACTACATTTTCTCTTTTCTCTCTGAGCTGATGTTCTGGTACTAGTTCCAGCCTCCCACACTAAGATGTTCCTCCAGCTCAGCATCACCTATACTGGTTCTGATCAACAGAAACCGGTCCCACCAGAAGTGGTTCCTCCTTTTTATTTTCCTTTCCTTTCCTCTCTTTGATGTTCTTCAGAAATCCCGGACTCAGTTGGTTGTAACTCTGAGCTGCTGAAGGCTGTGGCGCCTCTCAGCTTATTCAACCTGCACGAAACCCAGTGCCAGGGGGTGCAAATACTTATTCTCACTCCATCATTCAGTCTGCGGCTCAGAGAGTCAGTTAGTGCTGGACTGCTGGTTAGAACCTCACATTAGAACATTAGCTTATAACATATGAATCCAGACATTTATTTATTTATCTGTTATTATTTACTTAATTTAACCAGTAATACAAAATTAATTCTTTTAATTAATAGCTAAGCCACCAAAGCAGGTCAGGTCCCTTTGTGGGTCTAGGTCTTTCCAAGCTTTCTTTCTTATAACATTTAGGGAGATTTTCCTTGCCACTGTCGTCCCAGGCTTGTTTAATTTGGGATTGGCCTTTTAAGATCATGTGATATTCTAAATCTTCTCTGTTATAAAAAAAAAAACTCTATAGAAATAAATCTGACGATCACACGTGAGCTTAGATTAGCCAGCAGCACAGATAACGATCTAAAGTTACTTGTTGAAGCTCCATGTTAGTGGAGGTTCTTATCTGATGAGCTCAGAATCAAACAGGACTTCAGGGTGAATGAAGGACCTCTGGGGTCAAAACATCTTATTCCAGACCTTCTGATCCTCTGTGCTTCTACATCACAGCTTCACATGTGGTTTGGTTATTAGGATAAGATCACGTCTAATCTCAGTGATGGAACACGACCCGTTCCTCTGCAGGGAATTCTTTGGAGATCGTTAAGCTGGAGCAATCCAAATAAATCTCTATTTAAAAGTCAGTTTGTGTTTCATACATCAGCAGCTCCATCTCGAACTCTCAGCCTCTTAAAGTTCTCTGATAGGAGTCTTGAGGAGCTTCAGCCAAGTGATGGATCAGTGCTATCTTCAGATACCAGGAGATTGTGAGCAAAGAAATGATGTGGGACGGAGCAGCAACGGGTTCCTCTACCCTGCCACCTCTGGACGAGATGTTCATGGCAGAAGTTTGATTTTGTTTTTTTTTTCCTGAATCATTTCTGTGTTGTCTGGACATTTTGGGTCCAATCTGAAACATCCTGGTATTTCATAATGATGCCACGTACCCTAATCAGATCCCCAGGGCCTTTAGAGGAACAGCCGAAATGTTTTGATTATGGAACACGGTCCCAGTAGCGTCTATCAAACTCCAGGTGCTTACTTTTGTGCTTAGATGGCAGGAAAGCTTCAGTAGAGCAGTTGGCATGGAGGTGGCATGTGATGGTAGTTTTGGAGACGTGGTGATTTTTTTTTTCTCGAACAGTGATCCTTGGGGATATTTTGTCTCTCTGACCGTCCTCCTGACAGTGTGTTGGGACAAAATAAGCTAGGTTTGTTACAGTTCAGGTTCATTGGAACTTTTAATGATAGTTACGTTACATATCCAAATGTCTGTGGACATGTCCTAGTCACGCTTCTTTTTGTTCTTTTATTTCAGCAATGTTCCTAAAATAAAGTGGATATTCGGGATTCCCCCTAGACCAACAGTGGCAACAGATGAGGAGCTGAGATACATTTAGTCTCGATATCACATGTTTATAGGTAGATTTTAACTTTTTGCCCTGCCATCTTTATTAAGAACGCCTTAAAACATCTTAAAATTCTCACTGGTACAATCCCAATTCCAGTGAAGTCGGGACGTTGTGTAAAGCATAAATAAAAACAGAATACGATGATTTGCAAATCCATTATAACCCATATGTAATTATTAAATTATTAATATTATTATTAAACTACAAAGACAAGATATGTAACATTCAAGCGGATAAAGGGAGCAAAGGGAGCGTCCCCGAAAGGCTCAGTCGTTTACAAGGAAGGACTGGGCGGGGTTAGGAACTTTGTGAAAAACTGCATGGGCAAAATGTCCAACATTTTAAGACCAACGTTTCTCATCATACATCATCTACTGACGATCTAATCATCATCTACAGTCCATAATATCATCAAAAGATCCAGAGAATCTGCAGAAATCTCTGTAAGTAAGCGGCAAGGCCGAAAACCAACACTGAATACTGGTGACCTTTCATCCCTCAGGAGGCACTGCATTAAAAACCAACATAATTCTGTGATGGACATTAACACTTCAGGAACACTTCAGAAAACCATCATGAGTGAACACAGATGTGTAATTCAGATGTGTAAAACATTAATGCTGAAAGGTACATACAGGTTTTGGAGAAACTTAAGCAACGTCTTTTTCAGGGACGTCCCCTGTTTCTCTCAGTAAGACAAAGCTAAGTCTCATTCTGCACGTCCTACAGCAACCATCTCCCTCTTTTTCACTCGCCACACCACTTAAGAGGGATTCCCCAATTACTGAAGCCATCCTTGCATGAAATGGTGATGGGGAACGTACGGGTTTTCCTTTACCAGTTACAGTAAGACTCTCTGCCTGCACAAATCAATTCATTTCTTAGCGTCCGCTTTTAGGTCAGAGCACTTTCTTATTCAGCAACAGTGGCTCTTCTGGAGCTAACATGCTTTACTGCAGCTCCCTCTCACTTAACCAGAATGTGTTTGTTGGTAACACTGCTGTGGATCAAAAAGACTGAGCTATAAAATAGAAACGGTATTGAGCACGACTGGGATCATTCTCCACTCATCAGAGGTCCACTCGCTTTCCAACATTTTGTTCAGCGATCTGGAACTCCACCTCCATCTTCATGCCTTCATGCCTCATCCTTTTCACTCGTTATACTCGTTAGTCCTTCTCTACATCATGAAAACCTTCTCTCTCATTTTCTTCATGCTTTAGCCGCTCAAATGACTCGTCCAACACCTTGCCAACGCATTTCCATCCATCCTTTATCACCCTAACATCTTGCACATCCTGCTCAGCTAAATTCCTAACCCCATGCTGTTTGTTTTCTCCTTCTTCAGTAACGTCTCAGATATAACTTATTTTATTCCTAAATATCCAATCGTATTTCTTACCCCTTTTATAATATGCCACACCCCTGTTTACCTTCTGTCACGTCTCATTGTATGCCTGTTTTTCCCTCATCTCTTTTCTCGTATCCCAGTTCTCTTTGACCAGCCTCTTCTACACTCAATTTTATTTATTTATATAGCATTTTTTACAACGTAGCATTGTAGCAACGTAGCAGCTTTACAGTAATACAATTATCTAAAAGGCCAATCCCAAGTTGAGCAAGCCCAGGGCGACAGTGGCAAGGAAA
>JAUZST010007369.1:0-14225 GCA_034779995.1 Parotocinclus haroldoi | reverse complement strand
AGAGAGAGAGAGAGAGAGAGAGAGAGAGAGAGAGAGAGAGAGAGAGAGAGAGAGAGAGAGAGAGAGAGAGAGACTGCTCACCTGTTGGTTATCTACAATGTTTTCCTCACTATTACCATGAGCCAGGATTTAAGTTTTAGGATGAGATTAAAGAAGCCTCTTAGAGCTGAACTGATAAAGAGGATTTGGAGCTCGGGTGGTCAGGATTAAATGAACTTCTCAGTGTTTAAACCTGATCCTAAAACTGTCACAGGAAAACTGTTATGACACCGTTCTTTAAACTGGGAGCAAACTGGCATGTGTCGGATGGAAAGATGGCTCCAGTTCCATAAAGAAGAAAATAAAGAGTAATAAATACGCTGTTATTCTGAGCGTCTAGCACATGTCCCACCAAGTTTTAACCACAAAGCGCTCTGGAGCAGAAGCATCGAGCAGGATCCAGACAAATCCTCTCACCACACATCTCATCCGTCTGTAATCAATCGTCCTGAGCCATGTGTGTGTGTGTGTGTGTGTGTGTGTGTGTGTGACGAAGCAACGGGTCACGTATGAATAATAAGGTCTGGCTCGGCCATCCACGCTGGCTTTGTTTTCTTTCCTGGAGCTCTGAGCAACGTGAGATGTTTCTAACAGCCAGGCTGAGGTCAGAGATGCAGAATATTTTGACGCCAGACTTTTTATAGGCTCGTTCAGACTTGCTTTGCTTTCACACACATCCCTGAAGTCCTAGCGGTCCATAAATCGTCATAAATGCCTTTTTTTTAAGGTGATTGCCGTCCCTATAAAGATTCGTGATGCCTCGGACTCAGTGCTACCGTCACTCACTTTGACCTGGAGAGAATGAGAAGGTCTTTCTCTGGATTCCTCTTCTCTAATCCTCTCTCTCTCGTTCTCTCTTTATTTATTTCGTTCTCAGTCATGGGGGAAATCTGTTTCTCGTTCTGTTCCCTCTCTCGGTTCCTCTCAGAGGCCCTTTGCTTTGCTCAATCGGCATTTTTTCCCCCCCTTTGTGTTTCTTTAAATCCCCGAGGACCTCCAAACGCAGCCCATAATTTTGTCTTCTGCCAATCTGCTGGTGGAAAAGTTCAGCTCTGGAACTGATTTATACTAATTGCTGAAAGGAACAGAGCCCGTTTTTTTTTACTGTAATATTTGAACTTCATTGGACCGGATCAAATGTGGAAGTCCTGTACTAAACGGTACGTAGACATGATCAAAACAAACTGCACCAGCACCACAATGGGGACCTTTTAGTTCAGAAACATTTTCACACACAGCGCCACCTCGAGGGTTTATAGAGAATGGACTGAAAAAGGGAAACTATACAGCCAGGGAGAATGCAGACTGGTTTGAGCTGATGGAAAGGCAACCGTAACTCAAATAACCACTGGTTATACTGGACGGGTTACAGCAGCAGAAGATCGAACCAGTTCAGAGCTCAGAACGTGCATCATTTGGACTAGACTCTAAATTGGTTGGCGCGTTGAGTGACGCGTTTATTTCGCGGTTCAACGTCTTAACGTTTGAGGTCTTAGAATGAAATGTTACTCACAACAAAAACACCTCAAATAAATAAAAAAAAAAACAAGAGACCACAAATATTTGGACCAATGGTAACTGGGGAAAAAAAAATATATATATATAATATTTATGAAATATAAATAAGTAAAATAAAATAAAAATAATTCAATAAACAAAAAAGAAAGTAATGTAATAAATAATACATTAAATAAATAGGAAATGAACCCAATTAAAATCATAATAATAATAATAATAATAAATATTTGTATCATTTAAAATAGAAATAAAATGTCCGAAAAATATTGCCTAGATAGAAAGCTTTATAACGTAGGTACAAACAGAAGAATGACGTATTACGTTTTCGGACTGTGCATTAATTGTTTTTATTGTTTACAGTAAAAGCTTCTGAATCAGGGGCATTGGTTTGCTCGCTCTTTTGCTCTGTAACTGGAACACGACGTGATTTTCCTCCATTTGGCCACACGAGCATTACTGAGGAGGGGCAGTAATGAGAACTGGCTCACGGTAAGCATTCCGAATCCCGGAGGTCTGTGCTCTTTTTAAATCGGAGGACGCCCTGTAAATGTTAGGAGCACCTCAAGGTCCAAATGTGCACGTCGTCGTTCCTTTCATCTCACATGAACAATGAATTATTTCAACACTGAGGAACCGACTTTGAATTCTGGCGACGCCCCACGTTCATAAATCATCACGAAATCATATGAGCTCATTCTCTGACAGCAGTGCTGGTGCATAGCTTCTGGTCTAACAATCCTGCACTCACAACACAACACACAGCACACAACACAACAGTACTGAATTGGTCTGATAATCAGAAGCTTAATGCATGTGATAGTGTTTAAAATCGGTACCAGTCCTCACTGGCACACCCTTTTTCATTTGCAAATAAAACGTATTTATTTGATCCACTAACTAACATGAGTCATTATTTTCTTTTGCTTTAAAGCCAACAGCTCTGTCGTCCATGAAAATAAAGCTGAGTTACATCTGAGTTATAAAAACAACCAAGCTTTATTACAGATCAGCTAAAAAAGATATAAAACATACATTTGAACAAACGTATAAAGAGTAGATACAGGACAGCCCATCGACCCCAAATCAACCCCCGAATCCCAAAAACACACAGTGTTCCTCTTCCTCCTTTATTTCGTTTCATTAATTTCATTAGACAGTATGAACCCAAGATCAATCAGTCATGATCGGTCTGAGCACAATCCCCGTTTCCATGGTGACGGTCCATCGTAGGTGCCTCAGAGCCCAGAGGAGTGGGCGGAGCTGGTGGGCGTGGTTATAACAGGAGGCTTGTTTTGGGTACGGTAAAGTTGTAAGCGGTGTTTGTGAAGGTAACTCTGGATTGTTAGAGCTCGATAAAGGTTGGGATAAACTAATCCCTCACCCACGTGCTCCTATCGGATACTGATCCATGACGCTTCTGAGGGAGGGGAGGGAGATCACCCCTCTTCAGTGTGGTTTTTAGGACTGAAATTCCTCCCGATTCCGAATCGTTTAATGATATTATGGTCTGTGGAGACACTTATTTCTTCTTTCTTTCTTTGGGGAACATCGTTTTAAAACATTTGCTGGCAAACTGGAGGGAGTTCCTCTGATCATCTTTACTCCTCAAAGACCTTTGTACCAAATCCCGTTTATAATCACCTGTTTGAAGTCCTATAATTATTTAGCTCTTTTAAATATCTCATTATTGGTCCTGAATTGCCCCCGCCCCCAAGTTTTTTTTTTTTTAGGAACGTTCACCCCTTAGTTTCCTTTTTTGGAATGTATTTCAGACCTGAAATACAGGATATATCTCAGGTTCACACAGCCTGCAATGAAATAAATGGAAACGTAAGAAACCCTCCGTTTGCTTTTATTTGCATTTTCTGTACGGTGCCAACTTTAATGTTAATGATGGTGAACGCATGAAAGCCCGGCTGCACCCCCTTGCTAAAAAATAAGAAAAACCCACGAAACTAAATACAACATGTCAAATAAACTTCATAATGTCCTAAGTACAGTTAACATGTCACAACCCAGCTAAATAAAAGCATCAAGAAGCTAAACATTGATTTTCTGAATGAATCCTTTCTGAAAATGTGCAGCGTATAAATCATTAGTGAAAAAGAAAACAAATGCTGGAGTTTCGGCTCATGCCGTTCGTTAGGTTTTCACAGTAATTACTCCGGTAATTGACGTTTAATGGCTTGGTTACGGCTCTGTGGATCTGGATCTGCTCTGTGGGCTCGATCCGATGGGTAAATGTTGGCAACCCGGAGCGAAGAAACAGCTCCTGGTTTTTTTTTGTTGTTGCTGTTGACGAAGAAGAACTGCAGACTTGGATCGTGGCAGGAACAATTAACACATGTTTTATTATTTACTCCACATTCCCCCCCCGCTGCCAGGATTTGAAAGCAGGTCTGAACTATGAGCTTTGCTTTTAGAAGCTGCATAAATATGAGCTAGAACATCATCGGATTTTCACACAAGTCTTAAAAGTTAATAAAACGAACAAGATCGAACAAACAAGGGATCTGATGGTGAATCTGAGGGTCAGAGATCCTTCAAAGTCTGATCTTCAGAACTCACATCATGGTATGAACAAAGGAGCTTACTGGGGAGCTTATCAGTCACCAAAAGGTTGTAAATACGTCTCTAAATAATTCGGATGCCAATATTCCCGGACAGATCAAAGACAGCAAGGTGTGTGACAGTTTATGAGGTCACAAAGGAACCTAAGGTAACTTCTAAGCAACTAAAGGTCTCTCTCTTGTATTGGTTAACGTTAAAGTTCACGAGTCCACCGTCGTCAAGAGAACACCGAACAACAATGGTGTGTGTGGAGAAAGCCACTGCTCTAAACAAAGAACGATGCTGCCCACAAAACGTTTTGCTAAAGATTGCTGGGACGATATCGATTACTGGACCGTAAGTAGAACTAAACGGAGCTTTTTGGGTGTTTTTTTTTAGACTTTTTGGAAATGTTCTTTGCCCCGTTTCAAAATTCAATGGATAAAAAAATCCCCCAGTGGCATGGAAAAACTCCCTAACTGTCACAAATTAGAAACCTTGGCCGACTCAAAAAGGAACCTTACCCAAATTTATCTGCCGACTTTATGTTACCACCACGGACCTTCTAAGTCCTGTCACTGACCCAATAAACTTTCATCAGCTTGGGACTTTCCACCAAGTTGGAGTGGCCGGACCAAGAGGCCGTCCTCCTAGGTTGCCACAACCTCTCCTGTCTGTGTTATCCCTTCAGCTCTGGGTCAAATCATCTTCTGGCTCAGAGATCAGCCCTTGCCTTAATACAGGTGGGTTTGCGTGAAACATAGTGTGAAGGAAACCCGACCGAAGGATTGGAATCATGTTCTAAGTTTGTGGACTTGTGTGAAAATCTGTTTAGATTTGACCTAATTTGCTTAGTGGACCAATTTGGGCTGTGTCCCAAACCTCATACTACTTAGGTATGTAATATTGGGTTTATAAATTAGGGCATAACATGAAATATCCCCTCATTTTTGTTGAGCAGTGTAATATCAGTACCAGTCCGGGTGTACGTGGAGCCGGTTAGAAGTCTAACTAAAGAGCTTGTTGACATTTCAGTGGCACTAAAATGCCAAAATTGTTCACGGTGGAAACGTTGGTACCCGTTTTCCCAGCGTTTGATCGTTTGTGAGGTCTTGGTGGGAAGGTAAGCCAAACCAGATACTCGTTAAGGCAGAAAGCTGCTGGCCCGAGTCCATGTTCCCAGATAATCAAGTCAAAACTGTATAGTCGAAACAGTACATCACAGGGCCAGTGTGAGCAGTCCCGTGGTCTCCTGGAGTACCGGCCCTGAAGTTCCAGTTTAATCAGCTGCTGATGTTTAATAGATTACTTAACATTCGCTCCTCGGCTCTGCTCCTCACGTTAATCGATGGGTCTGATCATCATGCGCACTGATTTCATGGAGTAAAAACCTCCGCCGTAGTCGGCCCAGAAGATGCCGTCCTGGAACTTGTTGCGGTACACGCCTCCGGAGTACCACACGCCGTTCAGGTTGGTCTGACCACAGGCGTTGTACCACCAGCCACCTTTATGGAAGTGAGCACAGTTCCCTGGGTCCAAGAGAGACAGATCAAGGAAGGAAAAGAGAGAGTGAGAGAGAGAGAGAGACAGAGAGTTAACATCTTACAGTAGCAGAAGTCAAGCTGTATCCAAGGAGAACTATCCATTAGAGAATTAACATTAAAAACATGTTCAAGTGTCACAAGGAGTGGTCTAAAGCCTGCCACCACTGGACCCTGGAGCAGTTCAAACATTCTGTGTGATGAATCAGGCTTTTCTATAAGTTATAAGTTATATCGTTATAGCTATAGTTCATATATTGTCTATATTGTCTTTAGTCTGGTGGATCTGGGTTTGGTGATTTTAGAAGTATGTTAGCTGCCTGACTGTAAAATTTGGGGAAGGAGGGATAAAGCTATGGGGCTCCTTTGTTTCAGTGAAGGGAAATCCTAATGCTTCAGCATAACCAAAGAATTTTGGACCAATCGTAGAGTTTAGGGTAGGTCCCTTTTCTGTTTAAAGCAAGGGACCGTAAAGGCATGGGACCTTAACCTCTTGAAACACCTTTGGGATGAAGGGTGATTGTGAGTCAGGCCCTCTTACAACCACTCTTCCCCACAGACACAGTCCAATATCCTGGGGATAAAATCTCTATTTTAATTCTTCCGGATTTAGAATCGGAAGCCATAAAGTCGCCTGTAGGTATAATGTGAAGGCGTCCCAATACTTTTGCCCGAATCGCGTTAAGAGTTCCAGTGCTCCTGTGTCTACAGCGTTACCTCAGTCGATCTGGGGATTTCTGGAGCCGTGAGAATGTTACAGTAGAATGAATAATATTTATGTAACGTCTTCCCGTGCATTTTTGAATCCATTCTAACCTGCAAAAGCGTCCTTGTCGCGATCCAGCGTGGTGAACTGTTTGCCATTATGGCTGGTTAAGGAATCCCCGGCGTTCCCCTGGTAGATGCCCAGGCGCAGGCGGTACGATTCACTCTCGGGCTCCAGGTGAAAGCTGCTGTACGCTGCGTACACCTTCTTATCCATCCAGTCCTGGAGCTCCACCAGCAGCTTGTAGTCTCCTTGTTTTCCCAGGTTGTAGATGGTCTCCAGTCCGAGCCAGTGCTCGCTGTCTATGTTCCCAAATCCTTTCTGGAGAGTCATCAAAAGATTTCGTTATACAAAGTGATACAAAACCGATCCAAAAGTGATCTGTCCCTTAAATATCAAAAACCATTACAAACATGCTCAGGCACAACCGATCACACAAAGCTGTTTAAAGAGGGAGGGTCGTGCCATCCCTACAAACTGAATACCCGAGCCAGGAGGTTGTTTATCAGGGCAGGTGCCAAGAAGCTAGAGGCGCCTTTGGGGCTGGATACCTGGTCCGAAATTTGGATGGGGTCATCTTTTTTCTGTTGTGATTGACAGGTCATTTAATCTTTTTCATGAACTCACAGTTCTTCCAGAAAACATGTTTGACCCTGAAGGACAGGTAAAGACGGGCTTATAGACTGGCTGATAAATATTCCTGACTGCTTCGGTGGTTCAAGAAAAAGATGGAGCTAGATCTGGGTGTAGGAACACTTCTTGGTCTACTCATAAAGTAATGCAACTACAAAGAAGCTTTACAGTGAGATCGTGTCCTTCCTGAATAGACAGAAGGAACGTAAGCCTACTGATTAACCAAAGGTTTCCATTAGGATCTGGAGTCATGACAAATGGTTTAAGATTTCACTCTCACGTGCTTCTTAGAGGGACGACTGTGGAGAGACGGATTTGGGTGGAATGATGGGAGCCTGCTTTCTCTGGCAGCAGCACTTACACACAAGGCTAAACGTGATTTATTTCTCTCAGATTTATATGGCTTGGAGGTCGAACCCCAGTCTTGATAGAAGGTTAAAAACGTTTTGGCAAGGTTTCAGGTCTTTCTTCTTCAGAAGAACGTCTTAGCCGCGGCGCTGTAGGCAACGCAGATGTTCGCTTTGGCGAGAGCAAACCGATTGCGCTTTTGTCGATAAATATAAACTCCGCAGCTGCCTGGTAAAACCTTCTTGTTTCTCCATACCTTGTAACTCTCCCAGTTCCTGAAAAAGTTAACGGATCCATCCTTCCTCCTCTGGATGATCGTCCAGCCTCCGTTGTCAACGTCGTGCTCGCACCAGGCCTGCACCGCTCTCTCGCTGCCCTCCGGTTTGAGAAGGTACATCCCACTGGTAGAATGACCAGCCTGGATCACGTGAAGGCAGTCACGGAAAGGACCTCGAAAACAAATAAGCATCCAGATCCAAACACGTTCAAATTGATCATTCGTTCTTCATAGAGTGCTGGATAAAGTATGGAAAATGTCCAGATGTCAATGTCAACTCAAGATATTTCATTTTTTCCTGGTAAACGGCAATTCATTTTTTTAATAAACACCCATTCCTGCATTTCAAGCCTGTAAAACAGTCCATAAAAGGTTGGGATTGTAACTTCTACCTCTTCTACTTCTAATTCTACTTTTAAAATTGAACTTTATGTACTGAAATTCCTCCGGACTCCTTGAATCGTTTAGCGATATTAAGCACTGCAGAGGGAGAAATATGGAAATGCCTTCGATTCTCTCTTTAAGGAAATGTGTTGACAATCTGGAGGTCCTCTGCCCATCTCTGACCATGCTTGCTACTTAAAGACTCAGCCTATTCCATATCATCCCAGCTTTTACCGATTTGGGGTTGTATATTTATTCATACAAGAACCGCCATTCTCATGTTTCCCATCAGCCCTTCTGAGCAGTTCTCTAAGTGTTTTAGAGTTAACTTCTGTGTTTAGAATAGCGTGTAGTCATGTGGGGAGTAAAAACAAACCTGCGCAGACTTCCAACGGGGTGTTGGAAGTCCAAATTTGTGCTGACTGGTTATCAAAATAGCTTGCGAGGTGAAGCGTGGACGTCACCTACTTTGCGGTCAGTTTGATCGGGAAAGCAAAGGCTACGTTCTTTCTCTGAGAAGTTAAAAGGCTGTAAGTGTTAGAGCTGTAGGTTTTCCTCGTGCCTCCATATTCTATGAATGGACTATTGTGTTTCTCTCACGTTCTCCACCACATTAACCTCCTACAGTAAGTGTTAATGCCAACTTAAACCAACCAGGACATCTGTTTACCATTACCTTCAGTGCTGAAGTTGCCATCTGGAGGTCTCACGAGTTCCAATGTGCTCCCAGTGGGGTCCGGTCCTGCCCTGGACCCTCTATCCCTGGGGACAGCCCTACCATGGTCCCTCTGGATCTCATTGAAGAAACGGGGCACATGGACCGGGATGTTCTCTGGAACCACTTGGACCAGCGGTGGGGGAAGTGCCTCTTGCCTGGGGTTCGCGTAAACCTGGAGGCACCTCTCTTCCAAAGTGCTAATCAGCACAGACTGGTTATTGACCACAGCCGCCAGGGCAGAGAACCTGGCCTCCAGCTCCTTATAGCGGGTGGAGAGCCGCAGAGCCTCCGCCGTCGTGTTGAGAATTCGGCTCTCCAGTTGCGCCAGCTCCAGTGAGTTGTCCCGCTTGCGGATGATCTCATGCAGGAGCTGCATGTAGAGCTGCGTTACCCGCGAGTTCATGTTGCGCGATTCCTTTCGCAGCAGCTTCATCTCGTTCACCAGGTTGCCATCCACGTCCACCACCATCCTCAGGTTGTCCACCTCGCGCCTCTGCTTGGACATCAGCTCGCGCACGTCCGCTACGTCCATCCGTGTCACGCGGTCCTTGTCTGGAAGCGAGGGGCCTCGACTGGCACAGATTGGGCCTGTGATCTTTTGCTCTGGGACCAGGAAGGTGTAGGCGCACTTTTTAGGGCCATCGTCACCGGCGGAATCCCAGCCCCTCCGTCTACGGGACAGACCCAAACTCGTCCCGCATATCCATGCACAGAGGAGAACGCGTAGGCTCCAGACACTCGGACCCATTTTTGGTTTTCTTAGCTCCTGACGATGTCACCTTGAACAAATGAGAAACGTTGCTAAATAATCGATAATAGATTCAGAGAACCCTTTTATTAAACGACCCTCGGCGCCTTTTTAGTTCCATCCCATGTCTTTCCCATATCCTGTTAGTAAAGGATTGGCGTTATAGTATGCCCATCTGTTTTAAGCCAGTGCATTTTGGGTCAGAAATACAAATTGAAAATGAAAGATGTAAATGGTGTTCCGAAGGGCTTTTTTTTTTACCTCTACCTACACCCTCCACCTTAGTTTCATTTAGTGCTTAGGTCATCGTTGTGGTTGTTTTCAAATATTAAGGAATTTAGCACTAAAACGAACAGGAAGTGCGCATTATTAAGCAGTATAACCAGAGTTAAACACGCTTTTCAGTTTCTGAAGAATCAAATGGTAAATCAATACGTGTTGGCGATTGGTGATTATATCAGACAAATAAATAAATGTGTGAAAAACGCTGCAGTATCTTAGTTGTTTTGTCTAAACTGCTCCACTTTACACAAACCTGTGGAGGGAGAACATACCAAACGCTAACCCATTCTGACATTTATCCAAAGATCACTCTCATTGTATGATTTGTAACGAATAACGTTGCGTTAGAAATGTTAGCGCGGTTTCAGTAGCGCTCGCACACTTTTGGCTCCCACTGGCGAATCTGCGCTCTGAAAAACATCTGCATCGAGGCATGAGGGTGCGGCCTTTCCAGGATTATGTCAAGCAGTGCTTTTGACAGCTCGTTTACTACGATAACACTAATAAAGCTAGAACGCTAAAGCAAAACCTGGCTGACAGCAACGCTAAACAAAGGAGCCGTCTTCTAAACGCTTCTAAACAACCTGACGGCTCTCTCCAAGTGCTTTTATGAAGATGAGTGGGACGTCGGAACAGCTGTATCTGATGTATGTGATCTCTTTTAAATTATGATGTCCACATAATATATGGACCACTTCCCAATCTTCCCGTTCCTTCTCCCAAATCCTTAAAAGATGTTTTGGTACAGAGGACACCAAGTGACTTAAGGGTTTCAGGTGTTGTTTTGTTTTAAGGTTGTGGAAGTGGAACGGTACCGGGTCGTCATCGTCTTACTCTCAGTACCGGTTTCTAAATTCTCCACGCATTCTTTAACGGGCCCAGTCCAGTAGCCGTGCCCTCATTTTTCACAGTCATGCCTTTGTAAGGTGTGCAGCATGTGGTTTTGTTTGTGTTTTTGTCTCATTATGAAATGCAGGGACGTCCCTGGTAAAGAGGTCGTCTTAAAGGCGGTTTACGCTGCTTTAAAACCCCTGTGTACTTTTCTGCATTAATGCTGCAACACACAAGTGTAAATGACCTTTACCAAGGGTCCGGACCCGACCCCGACCCCGTACTGTGATAGAGCCTGGCTTTTGGACTTTGGACTTAATATTACTTTCTTTCTTTTTGTAAGAAAGTTGTTTCTTTCTTTCATAAATCATTTATTGCTCCATTTCTACATCTCATTTGTTTGTTTGTTTGTTTGTAGCTTTCCTTTATGTTTTTTGATAACTCGTTTATTTACTAATCAATTTCTGCCACTATTTCTTTCTCTCTTTCTTTTTTACGCTACGCGGTTAGTTTTCTAGCCATTTTTACCTGTGTTACATGTTTGTTTTTGGATAACTCAAGTGTTTATTCCAATTTTAATGATTTATTTATTCATTTTTCTTTTTGATAACTAATAACCCATCTCTATATATCTACTCTATTGGTCTATATCTATTGGTCTGAGCACAATCTCCGTTTCCATGGTGACGGTCCATTTTAGAGGAGTGGGCGGGGCTTGTGGGCGTGGTTATAACAGGAGGCTTGTTTTTGGGTACGGTAAAGTTGTAAGCGGTATTTGTGAACGTAACTCTGGATTGTTAGAGCTTGATAAAGGTTGGGATAAACTAATCCCTCACCCACGTGCCCATATCAGATACTGATGAATGACGCTTCTGAGGGAGGGGAGGGAGATCACCCCTCTTCAGTTTAGTTTATAGGACTGAAATTCCTCCCGATTCTGAATCGTTTAATGATATTATGGTCTGTAGAGACAGAAACATCGAAATCCCTATCAGTCTTTCTTTAACATCGTTATAAACCCTTCACATTTTTGGGAACTTGGTATAACTCCATCTTCTGCTGGACCTAGTCACAAAAAAAGGCATTTATTATTGATTGAATATCCACTAGGTTTTGTGAGCAGTGTATGTCAGCTGCTGTGGACCCTCGTTTGGGACATTATTACGTTATTTGCAGAGTGCACAGTCCTTCTGAAGTTCAAAAGAACAAACAAACATGGGTAAGCAGGAGGATGGCCTGGCCCATCACCCAGTTTTGTTACTTATAGGGGCTGTGTAAATCTAAAAAAAAATAAAAAAAAATAAAGAGTGGAAACTTTCGCACAGACCAGCTGGCGTTTCATTCTTTCCGCGTGTGTCATAATCTATGCGTTAAAAACTCTTCACCCTCGCTTTAACCAAAACGTAAATAAACACCCCTGCTACAGTGTCTACAGATACCGTCTCCAAATCTTTATCTTTTGTCACATTGCACCCTGGAACGTAAATAAATCCGAGCTTTTTCCAGCTGTCTTTACAAATCACCCACAGATGGAATGAGAATAAAAAAAATCTGGGGTGGGTTTCTTAAAACGTTCTTAGCGCTAAGGACAAAGTACCACTGTTCACAAAAATTTGTATTTTTTAACTCGACTTTCACGCGCAGTTCTACCTCAGAAACGACAGAGGGCGCTCGGTTTCAATGTTATATTTAGTGTATTATACTGGGGATTTCTCATTTATTTTTGTAATGATTTATGTGATTTGCTTATTTATAACAGCATATTAAAGTAAGTGACACTTTTATTTTACTAAGCTTCCCGTTCCTTAATCTATTAGCTAATCCATATTTAATCTATTTATAGATATGTTTATTATAAGCCATAGATTTTGTTCTCTATTTGAGTAAAATGAAATATTTTGTACTTTTATTTAATGTACTTGGTACATTGTACTTTATTTAGTGTCATTTAATGTTTATTTAAACTACTATTCATTATAAAGTTGGTGACTGACATGACTTTATTGACCTTTTTGAGGGACATCATCTTCCCAATGGTTTTTTTTTCTTGCCATTTGACTTTCAAAAAATAAAATGAGTACTGTTTTTATTTCATTATTAAATCTAGCGTTAATATTCTGCAAAATAAAGACTCAGTACCAGTTACAGCTGAGCTCATACACTATAGAATTTAAGTATTTTATATTTACACATAGACACACGTTACTTAAACGTTACTGTGGTCTCAGGTTTACCACGCAATTTGAACATTTTGTAAGTAAAACGTTTCTGGTTTGGATTTCGAACACAAAAGCCTTCTTTCTGTTCTGACTTTACCCAGTTACATTAAATGTCAGCGCTCTGAGTATTTCATGAATTCCTACGTTTCGTGGATTTTTATTTTGTTTATCTAACCAGGCATTTGCTCCTCAGGTATCTGAACAGCTTGATGAGGATCCTTCTTTATTTCTTGACCTTCTTGGCTAAGCTGACAAACAGAGCGCCATTAATTACGTTTAATAGATGTGGCCACGCTGAATCTCCACGGTCGCTCTGGATCTGGATCTGGATCTGGATCTGGTTTAGATCCTTCAAACCCCTGACTGATCCGAAGCTGACGTTTTGTGGTGTTTTGAAGCTCCACAGGCAATGACATCATGGCCCTCGCTTTGGTGGAACCGAATTAAAAGGAGCTCTTTTCTCGATAGAAATGAGAACAGTTGTTGGATAGCGGACGTTATCCGCCCAGACAGTTTGTGCTGCTGGGAAACTCGAGCACAGCTGTCCCGAATTTAGAAGAAAACACTAAATCTAACAGCCTGTCAGAGGGGGAGATGGAAAGGGCCGACCTCGTTACGTCTCTGGGGTCGTTTTCTCTCATTGGAGGATATATACCGTATAAATTTATATAAATAAATAAATATATATATATATACTGCTCACAAACATTGAAATATCCCCTCATTAAATTCCCTGTTCCCTGTGAATAGAGTCTGTAAAGGCGGTTCCTGTCCTTACATTGCTGTGAATCGACTTTTTTCATTCACCTGAAAAGTGAGCATGAGCTGTTCCAGTATTTTAACATGTTATTTTGAAATGTCAAGACACATAAATAGCCAAAAGTATTGAGACACAAACCTACACATGGTCAAAAGTATTGAGACACAAAACCATAGATGGTCTAAAGTATTGAGACACAAAACCACAGAGGGTCAAAAGTATTGAGACACAAAAATCACACATGGTCAAAAGTATTGAGACACAAAACCACAGATGGTCAAAAGTATTGAGACACAAAACCATAGATGGTCTAAAGTATTGAGACACAAAAACCACACATGCTCAAAAGTATTGAGACACAAAACCATAGATGGTCAAAAGTATTGAGACACAAAACCACAGAGGGTCAAAAGTATTGAGACACAAAACCACAGATGGTCAAAAGTATTGAGACACAAAAACAAAGATGGTCAAAAGTATTGAGACACAAAAACAAAGATGGTCTAAAGTATTGAGACACAAAACCACAGATGGTCAAAAGTATTGAGACACAAAACCATAGATGGTCAAAAGTATTGAGACACAAAACCACAGAGGGTCAAAAGTATTGA
>JAUZST010007368.1:0-14226 GCA_034779995.1 Parotocinclus haroldoi | reverse complement strand
TATATATATTCTGTTATAAAACATACCTTAAGTTTGGAGCCATTGATCTGCTGGTGGTGCAGATCACTGTTAACTTTCAGCTGTTCCACTTCCAGTTCAGTCACTGTCCTCACAGCACACCGATGGAGCTGGAGCAGATCATACATGCTGTTCAAAGTCAAAATGACATCAAGTTCTTGAACTCCATTCAAGTCATGGAAAATCACTGGCAAGCCCAGAGATGAGAGCTCCTGTGGATATAAGAAAAAAAAATTAATAATAATATATATATATATATTATATAATATATATAATATATATGTATAATATATAAATGCGTTAATTAGTATTAGAGCACATAAAACCAACCTCACTAATGCAATGCATGCATTCTGAGATGTTGTCCTCTGTACAGAAGTCATTCAAACCAGTATAAGACTGGCTGTATTGTCTTGAGGGAGGCATTGCAAAGTAAGACTAGAGGAGCTTTTCTACAGAGGTCACAGAAAGAAAAAATATGAATTATTTTCAGCATGGTGTAAAACATAACAAGCCACTGTGTCAAAATAATTTAGTTTTGAGGAGTCATAATTACGTAATTAAATACTGTTTCATGATGAAAAATGGGTGACATAACAGTTATGCAAAAAAGATGCCAATTTTTACAGCAAATGTGACAAATATTTATATTTATACATTTATATATTGAATAGATATTAGTAGAGTACGATTGAGCTTTGATACCATAATTCTAAGAAACTTCAGGCACACCAACCTGAGTGCTGACGCATCTAAATACAAATCTGATCATCTGCCACACCACAGAAGATAAAACCCTAAATCAGCATAAGTTGGGACTGTATGGGAAATGTTCACAGTCAAGTAAGACGCTTATAGGGACTGTGATGCATACAAAAGAGAGAATGCAATGAAAAAAGTAGTCAAAACTGCCACACACCAATACAGGGAAAAGATTGAGCAGCAGCTCTCCTTCAAACCATAACTGTCTACAACTACTGAATCATTTTCTTATCTACTTAATCCTGGTCAGGGTTGTGTGCTTATGGCTGTTGCATTGTGCTCTCTCTGAAGATTCAGGTTTCTTAAACTGTCATAGGGCACCACTCACATAATCGCATATTATTTATTGAAAATATCTTACTGTAATTTTACTTCAAATTAATTGTTATTAACAAAGGTTTACATACATTGCCATACATTCATTTTCTTGTCTGCTTAATTCTGGTAAGGTTAGTGGGATAGCTGGTGCCTAGTCGGCAGTACAGGGCGCAAACCTAGACAATGCACAAGTCAAATGTAGGGCACATACACTTACACATACACACACTAAGTGCACATTAGAATAGAAACAACAATTAACTTAAGATATTTTTGGGATGTAGGAGGCAACCGGAGTACCTGAAATAAACTCACTCAGATATGGAGAGAACATGCAAACTTTGAGGTTGGGATCAAACCATCAACACTGGAGCTGTGAGGTCCAAACTAACCAAACTAACTTCTACACCACCATGCCACCCTTGTGCCACTTAGAGATATGTAACAAGGCAGCCTTTTACTCAATAAACACATTACCAAGCATAAAGTGAAAACGTTTGTGATTGACGTTTAAAAACTTATTACTACGTAACTATTGGAGTGTATCAATAATTCCCAAATGAACATTTCATGCTGGTAACAGCCTTTATCATCATGTTGAGAACTATGGTAGAATAATAACAACAGTAAATGGTGCCTGTTTTCATTTAACTGTGAAAATGTGCCATATAAAAGAGGAACAGGTTTTTCGACTTATCCATAGCTTTTGTTTTTGTTTGAATCTGGTGTGTGGATGCTGCCTCTTGCTATGAAAACAGCAAATGCACAGAATACATTTTGATTTTAACAAGGACAAGTAAGTTAGTTGTATAGAATTGTAATTACTCTATGCTTATGAAACACCACGATGAGTCCAAGAAAATGAAAGACAAATCAGGTATGCCTAAACTTACATAAGAGCAGGCTTTAACATGGACCAGATAGCACTTTTAGGCTGGAAAGCCTGTATAGCAAAAATATACTGCTATAACATGTAGGCGTTATTCGCCTACAATTACTTAAGTGATGAGAAGAGGTATTTATATAACAAGCCAAATAGTATAGTACAGTATAGTTCAGTATGGTTAGTAGGCTATTTGTCTAGAATTAGGTCAAGGAGAAGAAGAAAACGTTACACTGTAGCAACATTTACCCAGAACAACCGATCTCTGACGACGTCAGCAGTTCAGACACCAATTAGAGCATTTAAAAATAAATCTATCCTGCATAAAATATGACTGGATAAATAAAAAAAATGGTTACTTACATGTGTTTTAGCACAGATGAGCTTCACCACCCACATCTGGGTCATACCACATCGACAAAGATTTGATGCAGCTTTAATACTCTGTATTTAACTCTAAACGTACAGTTACAATTGCAGATTCTAGACTATGGAGCTCAGACGCGAACAGTAAAATAAGAAGAAACGGACAAGCATCTATGTTGTCAGGCAACGAAAAACAGACCCGCTATTGGTGGGATCAAATAGAAAAAAGAAAAAGAAAAACAGAGGTGGGGGTGGGGTGGGGGTGGACTCAGTCAGGCTGCACTGTCATACCATCCCGGATGTTTTGCCTTTATGTAGGATAAAATTAAAACCTTAAACATAAATGGGCACAATGGGCGCAAATGGCTTTATTGGCTTTATTTTACATTGCCATGTGACATAACCGCATAACCGAAGCATGTTTCAACAATGTCATAAAACGTTTCGTTTTTATTAGGGTGCATGCAAATGCTAACACTAAGCAAGAAAACAATCAAACATGAGTTTTAAGAAATCACACACGGAAATGAAAAAAATACCCCGCAAAGATTAAACTTGTCTAAACTTCTATAAGTCTAGTAAATTTGTCTGAAAAAAAACCAAACTCATCAGGAAATAACTATTTCAGCTAAATAAAAAAAAAACACACTTCTAGGCATAGAGATAATGCTTCTAGAGATACTGCAATGCTCATCTGGCAGGTCTTAAAAGTGCAGTCAGATAACAGTCAGATAACTGGTACTGGGCAGACAGCAGCAGCACTCCTGGTTTTATTAAACTAGGACAAGCATCAAGTCTTTTCTCATCATAGGCCTACTGGCACTCCGGTGATGGAAAAAATACACTGCATATCTAAATGTCTCTGAGTCTCTAAGAGTCTCTGCTGTCTACAAACAGTGACTAAAGACTCCATTCTCCACTCAGCACTTAAGTAAACACTAAAATTTTGCTTGCATATGCATTTGAAAACAACTCTCTGTGATTGTTTGTGGCTTTACCTACATCATATACTAATGAGATTTTATTTGGCTTGTGTTCTTGGGCTATTGTTTATTTGTACTAAATGAGGTAATGTCTTTTAAGGAGAATACAACGCACTTCTGTAAGTTATCCTGGACACTGGCATCTGCTGAATGTTGTAAATGTAAAATGAGAAGAGTAAGTTTGGTTTAACTGGCAAAGGGAGGTTGTTCTTAAGTCTTAAGTACAGAGGCACATGGTTTTGTTAAAAATAACACTGCATACCATAGAGATCTGTATATATAGTACATGGGTATGTGACATGACATGGAATATTTCAGCTAATTATATGTTAGTATAAGATAATTCACCGAAAGGAGGCCTTTTATAACAGTTTTTTAAAAGTCTTTTGCCAAAGACACTATATAATTGTGGAGGGGACTATACAATTCCAAGGCATCCGTGACATGGCGTCAATGATTCTGTAAAACATGTCATGTGGCACAAAGACGGATAAACAGGAATGCCAAAAGGACTTGTCAAGACATCGGTCTCTTAACTAATTTTTAGGATGTGTAGGTTATACAGCAACCCTGGGTTGGTTGACCAAAATTATTAAAGTAAAATAAAGATATAGTTTTGTAATTTCCAGGAACTTGTTCAAGCGGTCTCACCAGATACTGAAAACAAAAGTTCACATAGCTTTGACACTGACAGATAAGAAATACCTCAATAAACCACCAAGTATGACATTTTTCTCTTATTTGTTTAATTTGGTCTCTTCATTTAATTTTAGGACTTGTATGAAAAATGTACATTATTTAGAACTTTAAATATAGAACATTTTAAATCACAAACTTTCAACCACAACTGCATGTCTAAATATAAAATTATATAAAAATGTCACTGCCTCAATTTATGTAGAAGCTACAAAATCTAGATTATTAGTGGTAAATAAGTTTAAAAGGTAATAACTGTCTTCTAAATTCATTTAAAAATATTTAATCATTGACCATGGCACTTTAATTAGACATCAGCCATGTAAGCAAATGATTTCTTCTACACAGACAGTCTGTAACACAATCTTCAAAAACCCAGCCTTTTAATTTTGTAGTGTATATTATTATTGTTGTTATTATTATTGTATGTATGTACAATTATTTAACTTTCAACTTTTTATGAGCAACGAACTGCAAGCAATTAGGTTTATTTGATTTTGTCATATTTATCATTCCATGCAAGGGCCATTCATAAACATTCCATAATATTTACAAAAGATATAACTCTAGCCATTAGAAATCAGGACCTATGGTTTAAAAGTAGTACACAAAGAGCTGCATCAATTAAGAAGTCTAATGTTACAATGATACAATTTTATTAAATACCAGATAATTGTTAACAGAATTATTAACCTGACAACATTTAGTTACTGAAAATATAAAGTTAATATATCAATTGCACAATTAATCAGGTAAGGTTTCATAGAGATACTGAGGAACAGTGCTAACATAACATAGAAAGTAGTTTGTATGAATATGAGTTAATTAATCGTTAACTGGGACTGGCCCTCTCTTTGGCGCTTCATCAAAATGCACAAGGTCTGTGGAGTTCCTTTTTGTCTCTAGCCACCAAGTCCTCATCTCACCTTTGCCCTGTAAAACAAAGATAGAGACAAGCAGTAAATCTGTTCTTTGTACTATGACCTAATAAATGAGAAAGACTGACTGTATGTAAGGTAATATATAACTTACTTTCAGAAATATGATTACATATTTGCATTCGTTATATACTGCTTACAAAATTTAGGGGATATTTAGTTATGGGATATTTAATTTTGAAATGTCTCCTAATTTTTGTGAGCAGTATTACAGTATATTACTGAATGAACAAATACGTTGTAAAAAGTTATAATAAATTGGTAATGTACACGTAAAGCAAATGGTCATACATCAGTGGAAACCTTGGTTAGCACTAGAGGTATTTCTAGACCACTTGTCATACATACAATTTAGAGAGGCTTATCTTTACCCTTCTGCTTGCCAATCAGTTGCAGGGGCACAGCTGCATAAAAAATAACCCTGGTGAACACTAAATAGATTAATTGATTCAACAATAAAGTGAGAAATACGCTGCCTTTAATGAGAAATGAAGAACAAACGATCATTAACTTTTATTAATTGCATTAATTTGGGTTGTAATAAAGAATTTGATGCCTTTTAAGGTATCTAGTTTAATGTAATTTTTTCCCTTAGTGCATTAATATGCACTTTTTGTAGGTTATAGAGTAGAGTATATTAGTGGCTAGCCAAAACACATAGCTATGACATTCTTTTAAATATTTATATAATATATAATATTTAATGTTCATTAATCCATGTTGAAAAAATCAAAGACATGGTCTCTGGAGTTTGAGTTTTTTGGAAATATGTTGGGACATTATGTAGTGCCTAATGAATTTGTGTGGGGTGTCCTGTAGATCTCCTCAGCAATCCAGCATAAAATTGACATATTAATTAGGTGATTTTAGTGGGGCACAGCAACACTTTACTGGGATACACGGCCCAATAGTTTTACTCTCATAGAACAATTAAATATTTTGTGTTTTTCTTATTACTACGCCACATGGTAATAGATGCATTTAGTCTTCATTATGAATTTATAAAGTCATATTAGTAGCAGCCACAGAATAATTTATAAGGTCTTACCTTCACATTTAGAGTACCACGACAAACCAGGCCATATCCACCTAGAGTGTGCAGCAAATCTGCTGTAGATTCACTACATTGAATCTTTAGAGCTATCGAATGATGAGAGTGGCATTGTAAATATTGTTATATGAGAAATATATCTATTATATTCAAATATAAATCACTGTACCAAAGAAACACTGTACATAATAAAGAAACATAATCATCACAATGCATGACAACCTGTGTAACAATGTCAATCTTTCTCTCTATCTACATTTCTGTCTTCCTTTCTTGTTTGCTTTCCCATGTTTTAATCCACTTAATCCTGTTCAGAGTTGTGATGATGAGATCCGAATCCCAGAATATATTTTGAACAAACCTAAACATGCCCTGGGCCAGACAACACTCCATCTTAGGACCCAACAGGGTTTGCAGGAGGATGATACCTATTTGCACATGATCCCTAAGGATCTGAAACAAGACCAGCTGAGACTGTGTGAGGCCCTACCCTGTCAATTTTTAGATGGATTTGGAAGTGCAAACCCTTGCACTTATGGTAGTATGACAAATGTTTGACTACTGTTTCAGGTAATTATTTACTTCTGTAAACAGATTACCATTGCAGTGGGTATTGAACCAATCCATACAATGTCAGTTCATCCTCTTTTACACCTACAGTCAATTTAGAGTAGTCAGCTCATCTACCAACATGTTTTTAAAGGCTGACATTGACAAGAGGAAACCCCACACAGGCACAGGGAAAACATGCAAGACTCTAAACAAAAAGCAAGTGGAGCCAAACATGGGACCCTCAGGCTTTGTGACATCAGTAATTACCTTCACTGGTGGACTCCATGCGGGATGCTGTGTTCACTGTGTCACCAAATAAGCAGTAGCGTGGCATTTTGGTGCCAACCACTCCAGCCACTACAGGCCCTGTAAAGGTCAGACCCATGCAAGTCATTAATATAGTCGCCTGTTGACATCACCTGTTTGAAATCACATAATTATTTGTTTTTTCTTTTTTTCTTTCTTTTTTACAACACTACACCTAAATTACATTCATCTCAACTTGCTTTGGGATGTGTTACTGGACTGAAATGCAGGAATGGATGTTTATGACCGAATTAAATTACGTTGACCAGAGAAAACATGAAATATCTAGGGTTCATACTGTTCAAAATGAAATAAAAGTCAAAGTAAATGTAATGAACACTGCATTTTTAATTAGCATTTTACATACCGTGACAAATTATTCTTATTTGGGGTCATAGTTCAGTGCTGACCTGAGTGGATGCCACTGCGTATCTTCAGCTGTGTGGTAGGCTTGTGTGGAATTTTAAATGCATGGCAAACACAGATCAAATCGAGGGCCATGCTGGCAATTTCACCTGCATGGTTGATGCCATTCTCATTGGGTACACCAGATACTACCATATCTGAAAATGTTTTCAATTATGTGTTAGTTTTTTCCTAATAACTAACATAGTGCTATATGCTTTTCTTTTCCACTACAACAGTCCAATAGCCTCATTACATCCTTACTCACAAGCATCTCCTATTGTCTCCACTTTGTATACATCATAGTTGTCAATTATGTCATCAAAAGTGGTGTAAAGTTTATTGAGGAAATCCACAACCTGGTGGGGTGTGCTGGAGCCTGATAGCTGAGTAAAACCCACAATGTCACTGCCAGAAATAAGAGACAAACATAGAGATAGGTAATTTTAAAAAATATAAATAGTTAAAATAAAAAAATATATATATAATAATATATCTCAATATATTGTAAATAGTGATTAAAATCAAGATGACTGTAATGCATGTTGACACCTGCCTGAAATATACAGTGGCACTAGCGTAGCTCTGGGCCTCTGTTGTGTATCCTTGTCTAAGATCATCAGCCACTGGTTTAGGGAGCATACCTGTAATATATATATAAAAAAAGTTCATAAATTTAAGGTAGCTAATTGTTTTGATGTGCGTTAAAGCATATACTTGTCCTCTCACAACTTGAAACATTCTGTAATTATGTTTAAACTGTATTTATGTAAAAAAGGAAAGCTAAACCAGTCCACTAGATGGCGACTACAGAACATATAAATTCCTCAGATATTTTTTTATTTATTGAAAGGGTGGTTGATGAGACTACACTGGTGGACATACTATAAAGCAAACGGTCTGTCTTCTGTTTCTCTTGAAGAAGATCTTGGGTTCTTTCAGCAACTATAGATTCCAAGTGCTTACTGTACTTTTCCATCTAGAAGCACAGAAAAAGCATGATGTTACTCTGAATTAACGATGGCAAAGGCTTAAGTATAGTGAAAGATTAAGCATGGGAAAATATAATGTCTTGTTTTAACTACTGAAGGAATTTGTTATAAGAATCATAAAACCAAACATGCTAACCTTTAATTTCCTGCGTTGTAACTGAGAAAACCATGGAAACTAAACCGCAAAGAACTAAACAACAATGCTTGTTTTGTACTTTATTGTCAAAAAGTTACTTTATATCAGATGGCATATGAATCATATACCACATTTGGCAAGATATTAAAGAATTGTCTTTTATTTCTTTATGAAATATAGCAGAAAAAACACTGTAATACTGCAATACTGCACGAATATCTGTAAGCGAAAAAAAGCTTGATTTGACTGTTGCTTTAATAGAAGTAGATAAAGCTAAGGAGGCAGGAACCATTCTCAAAACTGGACTGTCTGTTGGGTATGTCTGGGGCAGGGGAAGCTGATCAGAGAGGTTATCTCCATCAGTCATCAGACCTGCAATGGATTCCCCTGATCGCCCTGTGATGGACTGACATCCTGCTTAGAGTGTGGTCTCGCCTGCATCCACGACTCGTATTACTATTATAATATATTATTATTCAGAATATTGGGACGAAACATGGCTTTTCCTGAACTTTTCTCAAGTCAGGTGGCTTTTTGATCTCTTGTATGATTATTTATTTACAACACAAATATAAAAGGTAAATAATATAGGTAAATCAAGTGATTTACAAATGTTAATTTGCAGATGATTGTGTCAGGTTCAGGTTCATCTTACCAGGTTCATCATCATATCTACTGGACTGACTTTGTGTGGGTTCATTTTATCCAGGATCTTTTTCACTTGCTCAAATGTTGGTCTTGTAGTGACACTGTGGGTCCAGCACTTCTTGATCAGCTATATTTATGATAATACAAAACAAGGCCAGGTGACTATTTTGCAGTGTTTTATTGATATCAAAGAAATAAAATATTATAGCTGAACTTAATGCTATACTGTATAATTCAATGACTGTGTTAGCCAGTCAAAATGTCTAATACAGTAATAGGCAGGTCATATTGATTTAATACAGGGCTACTTAAATCCACCAACTCTGCATGACTACATCATTATCAGATTACATGTGTAACTTAATTATGATTATTTATTAGATAACACTGATCAAGTAATTAGCAACAAACCTCACAGTAGTCCATTTGATTGGGACAGTCACTGTCTGATTTCCCAGCTTTCAGTTCAGGGAGGGGTGGACGCCACATTATGTCAAGCTTCATTGTTTCGGCTTGATCCTGCTGCAGTTCGTTCATATTAATCATCTGCAGCCTCAACATTTTCTAAGAATTCCCTACTCCTCCATACTTACAGAGATAAGGTCACTGCGTGTGGCTATCTCCACCAAGATAATTGAATAACTGGAAAGAAAAGTAAACAAAGTATATTTTCACATTGTTGACAAAACTGCACCCTTTGTTTGAAGAGAATCATGTGTGCATGCAAAAACACGCATGAATTTAAGATAATGAATGTTTCAGATAAAACAGTATGTTTCCCATTTTATGAACTTAAGGATCATTTCCTGGATTGATGAATTCTAGTAAAACTGCTAAGTAAATATGTACATACACAAATGGCCTGTAAATCTAGACAAAATACAGTGATTGTAGTTTTTACTCACTAATATGAACTTCATATGAAATGAACATCTTTTCAACTCGCCATATATTAATAAATAAATAAGTTGTACATGAATATTTAAATAATAACATAATAATAACATATTAGTTTTATTTAAAATGCAGTTAAACAATGTATTTTTTGTTATGTTTTTTTTTATCAAACAGTGAATACTTAAATTTGTTATCAACTTTGACTGGACAAGCACTCATATTGACTGTTTATTCTTTAAGAAGCTTGCTTGTAAGAAAATATAGAAACTCAGGTTTCCTAGTGATACAAAGAGGGATTTCTGCACTTGGGAGGTTTGTATAACCTGGTACCCAATTAATTCTTCTCTTGGCTACATTAAATCATTTTATGTTCAAATGCTTTATAGCTTGGCTAACATGATGATTGGCAGTATCCCATAATAAGATGCAAGTTTTGCTGGTCATTTCTAAAAGCATGTACATTTGAATGCTGCTTTAAAGTAAATGCTGAAGTTAGCAGCTGAATTAGTTTTTCGCGGTTAGCTTCAGCTAGATACATAGCTAGTTTTCTCAAAAAATCAAGGACTTTTGTGACACAGATATGCTTTAATGTACAGGAAGTCAGTAATTATGGCAAATGCAGTCAGTAAAAGGACTGACTTTACTTTCTGTGTGCAGTTTATAACATAGCTCACACCTGTACACATCAGCTGGAGCAGTATTTGTGCTAGTGCTCCCCAACAACACTTCTGGTGCACAATATATGCGATAAAGGTTTCCACAGTGAAAAGTTCCACTGAGTGCTTCCAAGTCCTCTTTTCTATATGCTACTAGACCATAATCTGAGTAATAAAAGAGAAATATTATTATTATCAGGACTTATCTTCTGGGAAAGAACAAAATACCGCCATGTGCAAAAACACTACAACATCACTGGAATTGTTTACACAATCTTTAGAGAAGACTTTTCACCTGATATTTTGCAGACCCAGCGATCATCAACAACACAGTTGCGAGAGTGAAGTCGTCCATGGAATATTTTGTGTTGGTGGAGGTAAGCCATCCCACGAGCGATATCAGTGGCAAATGATAAGCTGAGGAAAAACAGAAACCATAAGTGATGGAGAGCTCTCACAAAGAAATTTGAATTTGTAGAGGTTTATTAAGGTAAAATCAATATGGACTTACCGAAAGCCCCAGTTTATTGGAATATCTTCATTTAGAAGAACATCAGCCAGGCTTCCTTTAGGACAATACTCTGTAATGATGCAAACAAAGGGGATTTCGATGGAGCCGCCGATGAACTTAGCCAGGTTTGGATGATCTAGCTCCCTATTTAAGAACAGTCATCTTGTGAAAACCACAAAAATGCTATTAAGCAAGAAGTTATGCAAGACACATTTTGGAGTCTTTACCTAATTTCTTTAACCTCTTTCCGAATTGTTTTGGACAGAGTGAAGTGCTTTCTCTGGATGTGTTTCACAGCCACTGTCCGTCCATCACTAAAATGGAAGTTGCAAACAATCAGTGATACTTTTAATGCCTGTAACCCCAATAAACAAATAGTACTCACTATATGCCTGGCTGAATAAAGCCTGGCTTGAAATTTGAGTTCACCACTGTGCACACTGTGACATCTGTGGCACGGCTGATGCTAGAGCTGCTCTTCACTGGCTGTAGACTTGTGGTGCTACAGAAGCCCATATAGCAGGCCTTGCCTGTGAGAGCCAAGAGTCACATCTGTGCAGTAAATCCAGGTAAGCCATGGATGTTACCATTTTTATTGACCATCTTTACTTAGTGAGTGGACAATTTATTAGAAACATTTCACACAGAGAAGCTGGAGGTGCTGTGAGATCTTACCAAACATAATATTACTGTAATTGATGATCCAGCTCTCATCCCAAAACATCTTCTGCTTTTGATACTGTAGCCACTAGAGAATAAAATTGCTATATTAAATAATTTGGTGACTGTTAGCACATGTTCTAGTGTAGTATGTACTTTCTCACCAACACAGTTAAGATGAAACCACTACAAATCAAGGCTACTGGGAGGCCAATGGCCACCTTTATGGACATAGTCATTGGACACACATCACAATCTGCAGGGCATGTCAGACAGCTCTCCTCTGGCTCACAGATATCATCTCCACACACTAACCCAAAAACAGAGAGAAAGAGAGTTAATGAAGAGATGATCAGTCTTGGGTCTATTCTGCTTTTCTTAATGAGGCTTATGGCATACTTAATATTTAAATATTTAAAACTTGTATTGCAACATTAAGGCTATTTTTAAGGTCAGCACTAACCTTGAGCACTAACAACAAGCACTTTGGACTCTAATGCAGCATGCATTTGGCCCACTTTGATATGGGCAATAACAGACGTCACTCCCAAGTGGACCAGCACCACCTGTGCAGTAAGAATATAAATTAATTACAAACCCAATTCCAATTACGTTGGGATGTTGTGCAAAGCATAAATAAAAACAGAATATGATGATTTGCAAATCATTTTCAACTCATATTAACTTCAATACAATACAAATACAAGATATTTAATGTTCAAATGGATAAACTTAGTTTTTTTTGTAAATATTCACTCATTTGAAATTTGATACATGCAACACGTTCCAAAAGAGTTGGGACAGAGGCAACAAAATACTGGCGAAGTTGAGGATTGCTCAAAAAAACACCTCACCTCACATTGCACAGGTAAATGTCATGACTGTGTATAACTGTGTATGTGTCGTTCCTTGCTTGTGAACGACTAAGCCTTTCAATTATGCTCCCCATCATTGAAAGGCTTAGTCGTTCACAAGCAAGTATGGGGCAAGGTTCGCCACTTTGTGAACACGTGTGTGAGCAAAAAGTCAATTTAAGAACGTTTCTCATTGTGCCGTTGCAAGGAATTTAGCGATTTCATCATCTAAAGCCCATAATATCATAAAAAGATTTTGTGAATCTGGAATAGTAAGTCAGCAACAAGGCAGAAAAATCAACATTGAATACCCATGACCCTTGATACCTCAGGAAGCACTGCATTAAAAATGTATATTAACACATGGGCTTAGGAACATTTCAGAAAACCTTTTTCAGGGAGCACAGTTCATCACAAATCATCGTATTCTTTTCTTATTTATGTTTTACACAACGTCTCAACTTCACTGGAATTGGAGTTGTATTATTGTGGCTGCTTTGTTAATTTATTACTGATTTAATTCCCAGTTAAACCTTTATTCACAGCTCACAAGAACTAGGCAATATTTTAAAATTACTGTGAAGAGGGTCCCGCAAGAACTGCTGTCAGTGTGTTTTGGCAGTCTTAGGCAGTGTGGCATTGAAAATACAATTGTATTGAAAATTAAGAAATTAAATAAATGCCTCAAATCTTAATTTATAGGCAAAAAATATAGGAAGATATTACTTATATTACATCTTCAATACACCAGACATTATCTTTTGTCTTGGCAGAATAACTATTGCAAACAGGACAACAAATGCCTTTTATGTCACCTTTGAAGTCCACAGAAGCTGACTCATCTTGCCTGCCTTAGACACAGTATGAGTAACAATTTCACCATCGTCTGGGATCCAAGGACCACAAATCCCTCTCTGTGACATAAACAACAATTTATTTAAACATTAACATTACCTTCTAGAGACTAAAGATAATTTTGTCCCTAATTAATGCTCACTTTGGTGAAGTACTAATGAAAGGCTTTAGTAAGCACTAATCAAGGGATTGGATGTTACTCATTTCTTACAGCATTCTCTGTCAGCCACTGATCTTATGACTTGTGTGATATCCACGGTACAAGCAAGCAAATTATGTCAAATATTTGAATACATAGTCAGAATATTTAAATGGCTACAAACAGTTATTTTTAAGTGTTAATGTAAATAAATTCAACTTACAAACATGCATATGGCTTTAAGGGACCATTTCCATCTGAGAGCATTATAAATGCCATTATCCATTAAGACCTATTACAATTCAAGTTAGTGCTTCAGAGAAGAAATACAGTATCTCACAAAAAGTAGTACACCCCTCACAGTTTTATAACATGCTTTTGCAACAAAAGTGATTACACCCCTAAGTGAAAATGGCCAATTTAGACATTCTCCTTTCTCATTACATTACATTACATTACATTACATTACATTTGGCAGATGCTTTTGTCCAAAGTGACTTACAATAGTTAAGCACAAAAATCGTAATAAGTTAAAGGTAAAACATGTTAGATAGGGCCTTAAGGAGGTCAAAGAGAAGTAGAGAAGAGAAAGAAGGAGAT
>JAUZST010007367.1:0-39573 GCA_034779995.1 Parotocinclus haroldoi | reverse complement strand
GAGTCAAATCAATAATAAAAAGAACAGCACTTTGGTTTTAACAAGTCAAATTAATAACTAAAAGAACAGCACTTTGGTTTTAATGAGTCAAATCAATAATAAAAAGAACAGCACTTTGGTTTTAACAAGTCAAATTAATAACTAAAAGAACAGCACTTTGGCTTTAGCAAGTCAAATTAATAACTAATAGAACAGCACTTTGGTTTTAACAAGTCAACTTATTAAGAATAATAATTGGAAAAAAAATAAATAATAATAGTACTGTATTAGTGAGATAAACTACATTTTTTTATCCTGGTGCCATCACTTCCTGAGGTAAACAGTGTATATGTACCTGACTATCTATATGATGGAAATTAAAGCAGTATTCAGTAGCACAGACAGCCTTCTTCCATTGCCCCAAGGTCCAGCTCTGATACATGCATTCCTGTTGTAGGCATTTGTGATGGTAAACAGGGCTTAGCATGGTGACTGGACTGTAAAGAGGCTGCCCCATACTCAACCTCCATACCACATACCTCCCAATACTGGCACTAAACATTCTGTGATTTGTACATCCGTATCTCTCCTATCAGTTCAGACCAGATGGAAGGATTCATTTCTGCTCTGCATCAGTTAACCTTGGGCTACTACGCCTGCTGCCAGTTTGTCCCTTCTAGGACCACTATCATTAGATATTCACCAGTGGTGACTAGGAGCACCCCACAAGTTTTGTTGTATAAGAGATGCCCATCTAGTTCTCTGGATATAACATTTTGTCCCTTGGTAAAATTGCCCAAATTTGTACAGGTTAATTTTCCCACATCCAACTTCATATATGCTATAGCTTAACATGAACATGAAGCTAATCAACAAGCAACAATAAGATATTCAACAATATTTGCTATTTGGTCTGTGCATGGTTTTGCTGATCATTATTGTGTTTTCATGATGGAATTTGCCTTCACACAGAAAACAGCAAATGGTAAAAAATAAAAAAGTTTCTGAATTCATGTCCACACTCACCAACTCTGTTTACTATAGGCTAGTAGTGATGTATATAGTCTTATAGTGTATATAGACCATTTTCCAACCCATAAATATTGGTCCCTCACAAGGTCAGGCAATGAAAATGCAGTTAACAATATTGGAAAAACGAATTTAACACATTTGACTTATTGACACCTGAACACTAGTACTAGTACTGTGTATTGCATTATGTACTGTACGCACCCTAAAAAGTAAGTGTATATTTATCATTATAAATTATTAACATTTAAGTTTGTTACCATATGTATCCTGTGGCAGGTCGAGACCTCTGGAAAACTCCCCTCAAACAGTGCTGGTTGCTGGAGGGGTCCAGTGGCTCAGTCTGGAGCACCTAAAGACCATGCAGCAAGTCCTCGAAAGGTAACAGACACACATAATTGAGCCTGTCATATTTGCAATTCAGTTAATTCCAGAAACAATTACACGGATATCTGTGAACCTACCCATTAGCAATGAACAATCATACATGCTAGGTACTGGGCAGTTAGCTTTCTGCTGGTATACTTACATCAGTTATACTAGTATGTAATGAACTAGTTTCTACCAATTCTTTGAGTTGTTGCTTGCTTGATTTTTTTGTTTGACTTTCTTGACCTTCTTCACTGCAATTGATCTACTCTACTTCATGTTCTTGATGATTCAATAAATGGTTGATAGGGGTGCTATCCTACAAGCAGCAATGTCCTTATACTGTTACAATTGTTAATAGAACAAAACTTAAACACCCTTTAAAGTAAACAGCTTGCTCTTCTATTCAGCATGACAGGTTGATATCAGCTGTAAGCTTTTTCTGCTTTCAGACATGATTGACAGGTTTACTGATTCTTCCCAGTGTGATAAACATTGTGCATTGCCTTCTGTTTGTTATTTTGCGAAATACATGATGGAGTGTGAAAATCACAGTCCTTAGCCTAACATGTATCCATTTATCTTTCAGAGAGGAGCTACAAAATATTATGGTGGTAGTGAAGTCTTTAGGAATGGGCTTTCATCTACCAGTGGACGGCATTCATTCACTCTCTCTGGTGAGTGGTGTGCATGGAATTATTTACATTTTTGCATGTACTGTTTTGCAAGGCATTCACTGCTGATAAGTTATTATTAGTTATTTTAAAACTGTTTATTCATATTCTCCTCATCCATTTAAAGCAGTACAGTAGTAATACATTAGAAGGAGTATTATAATGTAAGCTTATAACAAAAGCTAGAGTTTACCCAAACGTATTAATATTGTTATACTTGTATCTGTTGTTAGACATATGAACACTGATTTTAACATGGCACTATTGTAAGTTTCTGGATGCACAGAAATGTTCAGGAAAGTGGACCACAAAACACATTGGGCACATTCTCCTGCTGTATTGTATAATGTACCATTATAATACTGTTATACTTGGAACTGCTGTTGTTCTCTCTTACACTTTTATTTGGAGGTGCAATAGCGTAAAACATTAAACTTATTCAAACACCTGGTGTGATCAGCACATAGTCACTGGGCTGTTAGGGTTGGAACTATTGTTAACCATGTTGTTCTCTTTAACACTTTTAGACTGGAGTACAAGAGCTTTATGGAGTGAATAAAAACATTCTGGAAAGTGCAAAACTGCTCGGTTATGAAGTGATCGACACTTTCAGCATCACCATGGGCCGCTATAAAGAGTTCCTCCAGGGTCGCTGTGCTTGCCATTTCCATGAGGTAAACCTGCTACCATCTTGCCTATGCTTTGATTAGCAAGTGGATTGGTTTATAGGAATTTCATCATTTGGTTCTAATATGTTAATACACACTATTGCTATAAGTATTTGCTTGTTAAAAACAACTTTCCAAAACAATGTCAAATATTATGGTGGTGAGAACACTTTTTAGAGCATGACTGTAGTAATTCACTTTCATCCAGCCATATGCAGTTCAAACTTTGATACTGGTGATAAATTCAAGCTGATAATCAGGGATCCATTATTTTTTTTTAATGAACCAAAGGTTAGGTTAGGTATTGCATGCACCAACGACAGGCACTTAATAACTCTTGCCTGCTATTCTACAACCCCAAAGCAGAAAACGTTGGGACAGTATGGAAAAGGCATATGAAAAACACACAGTGGTTCTTCAATTTCTTTTGACTTTTATTTAATTGCATAAAGGATGAACCTGAGTTATTTCTGGTCAACTTTATTTCATTTGTAAATAAACAACCATTCCTGAATTTCAGGCCTGCAACACAAAGAAGTTGGGACGAGAGCAATTTAGAGCCAGTAATGAGTTTACAAAACACAATGATGTGTTTTCAAACAGTTGATGTCAACATTTGATTGTAATCATGATTTGGTACAAAAACAGCATCAGGGAAAGTTTGAGAGGATGAGCAAAGGTGGGCAGAGGATCTCCAGCCTGGATAGGATTCACTCAGTGATGTACATTAATATATTAAAATGCCAAACACCAGGCAAGTGAGTCATCTTATAAACAAACTAACCCCTCATTGTATATTATTATGTTGATATTATGCTATTGGGGTTATTATATTAATATTCTCTGTTTCTTTTTGTGAAACACTATGGTCTTTGTTCTAATGCCATGGATTTGTTTCTGTAATTATAGAATGGCCTCCATTTACCACCCAGAAAACAGACTTGCTGACTTAACATCTTTGAGCCTTAAGCCTGATTTACTTTAGGTCAGGCACCAATCCAGTCGCCACTGTGTAAGATAGAAAATGACCCGCTTCTACAATAACCTAATTCAACCCCCTTCCATTCATCTACACAGATCCTTCTGGAAACACATACCACCCTTCTAGACAAATAAATATCCTTTTATAGAGCACTTAGGCTGCCACTTTTATTTGGTTATAAATTGTCAGTTGGATCAGTTAATGAGTAATTAACAATTAAGAAGGCTTTTATTAGCTCGTAAAAAACAGGTTGAGTGCAGATGATGGAGGTATGGATTGTGTGAAGTGGTTGCCTTTTGCTTCCATGTGTGCACATAAAAACAGTATACTGCCATGATCGTTCATCAATCTGAGATAGCATAGATCTAACTCATCTGCCATTCTATATAATCAAATGGTTTCATGAAACTATTATAAAGATCATAAATGGATTATGTGTATATAGTGTCACTTATGTCTATTGACTCTTTTGCTCAAGCCAGTGTCAAAAATAAGACTTTACCCATTTCCCATAAGGTGCATTATCCAGTTTTAAATAAATCTGTTTACATACATTAATTAAATTTAATTATTAAAGATATGCAGATTTACAGCTGTACTATTCATGTGTTTTGTCGATAGCTGCTCTCTCATGGTTTGGGACTTAAAAGGAATCTTTTATTTTATATAGTTGTAATAAATGTGTTCCTAGATACAGTGTTAAGGGTGGTATTATACTGTTGTTCATGTAGTTAACTTGGAGTTTCATCATGGTATTTTTAGATTCGGTTAATGCTGATTATAAACCAAAATATGCTAAACAAAATATAAACCCAAAAATTATGTTTTTGCCCCAAGCTGAACTCAAATATCTAAGACTTTTTCTATGTACACAAAAGACCTTTTTCTCTCAAGTATTGTTCACAAATCTGTGTTAATGAGCACATCTCCTTTGCTGAGATGATCCATCAACCTCACAGGTATGGCAGATCAGGATGCTGAACAGACAGCATGATTATTGCACAGGTGTACCTTAGGCTTTACACAATAAAATACCACCCTAAAATGTGCAGTTTCATAACATAACACATTTCCACATTTTTGCGGAAGCTTCAAATTGACATTCTGACTGCAGGAATGTCCACCAGAGCCCAAGACCTCAATGTTCATTTCTCTACAATAAGTAGTGTCCAAAGACATTTAATTGAATTTGGCAGTACATCCAACTGGCCTCACAACCAGACCATGTGTAACCACACCAGCCCAGGACCTCCACATCCAACATTTGCATGCTTGTAATCCACGTTGGGGTCTCCGTCAGACTGCGGTTTGTCGTTGTTACGAATTTGAGTTTCTAAATGCTCAAATTCAATGGCACATGGTATGTTGGAGATGTGTTCTCTTCACGGATGAATCTTGGGTTTTCACTGTACAGCAAACATTGAACATATTTGGGATGCTCTGGATCTGCGTATACAACAGTGTGTTCCAGTTCCTGACAATATCCAGCAACTTCACACAGCCATTGAAGAAGAGTGGACGAACATTCCACAGGCCTCAACTGAAAGAGATGTGTTTGCACTGTGTGAGGCAAATGGTGGTCACACCAGATACCGAGTAGTTTTCTGTCTTACCCCCCTCCCCCAACATAGTAGAAGTAAAAATTTTAAAATGGCCTTTTATTGTGGCCAGTCCAAGGTACACCTGTGCAATAACGATGCGTTAAATCAGCATCCTGATATGACACGTGTGTGTGTGTGTGTGTGTGTGTGTGTGTGTGTATGGGGGGTGGATTTAGACAAATTTGGGATATTTGAGGACAAAAAGACTTTTGTGTATATAGAAAAAGTCATAGATCTCTTGAGTTCAGCTCAAAAACAATCATGTTGGGTTTGTATTTCTGTTTAGGATTGTTACAACATATTGTTTAGGATTTGGAAATTTAATGTAGGAGTAGACAAACTTACCAATTATTGAACTTAGTTCATCAATTGAACTAAGACAACTATAATAACAGACAATTATAATAACAATTTATCAACAAAGCATATACTTACTATAAGCATGAGTCAGCTGCTGGTTAGAGCAGTTCCTGAGGCTAAATATATGACCTCAGTGCATTATATTCCCCACAGGTTGGTAAGATGACGGTGTCTACGGAGAAAAAACTACAAATAGTGAGCCACACTGGGCAGAGTGTGAGTGTGACCAGTAAATCACCAGAGCCGTCGTTCCGACCAAACTCATCCTATCACGTAAAGGGAACAGTTAACCAAGTCTACTCTGAAATCCTGCTCAGCAGAATCTGCACACCTTCTGTCCACAACAAGACAAGTAACCAGTACTGATGGACTGACTAAACCAGTACCTGGGGAAGATAAACTGTGTTTTGGTTGAACATGTGCTTAGGTATGCCTAGAATGCATGCAGTTGTATAAATTTTTTAAAAGGTTTTGTAAGGTCCCCAAAATGTGTACATACAATATATGACTGAAAGACCACTATATTTGTAATACTTGTATGAATATGGTTTCATAGTTGCTTTGAATTCAGAAAACAATATGTGTAGCATACGTAGCTCTCCCATACTCTAGATACAGGATTCATAATAATAATAATGTCATATTATAAGTGTCATGTGGCCAACTGGAAGTTTTAGGTGCAGAGTGATGGTCCTAACTGATTTTGTCCTTTTGGGAGCTTTGGGGATTTATTAGGTACACCTGTTGAACTGCTCGTTAATGCAAATGTCACATGGCAGCAACTCAAGTCAAGAAGACATACTGAACTTCAAAAAGAACAGCGATTTAAATGGTTTTGAATGTGGCATGGTTGTTGGTGCTAGACGATCTGGTTTGAGTATTTCAGAAACTGTTGATCTACTGGTTTTACAGAGAATGTCTGTAAATGGACAAAAATATCAAATGAGCAGCAGTTATCTGGCTGAAAATGCCTTATTGACGCCAGAAGTCAGAGGAAAATAGCCAGACTGGATTGAGCAGACAGAGAGGCAAGCGCATGGCCTACAGTAGCAGAATACCACACCTGCCCCATGAACTAAGAACAGGTAACTAAGGCTACAGTTTAAATTTGCATGGGTTCACCAAAAGTGGACAGCAGAAGATTAGAAAATGTTGCCTCAATTGCCTCAAAAAGTCCCAATTGCAGCATAAGAATTTGTTGTGAACTACATGAAGACGTGAATCCGTCCTGCATGATATCAGTGGTTCAGTGCTGCTACTGGTGTAATAATGGAGGTGATACTTTCATTCCACACATTTAATAACAACTGAGCAATGTTTAAACACCACAGACTACCTGAGTATTGTTGCTTTCCACGGTTATCCCGTAGTTATGCCACTATGTACCTACCTTATGAGGGCTTTTTCCAGCAGAATAATGCACCATATCACAAAGCTCAAACTATCTCAAACTGCTTTCTTGAAAATGACAATGAGTTCACTGTACCCAAACGGTCTCCACATTCACCAGATCTCAATCCAATAGAGTGATGCTGCGGAATAGAAGATTCGTATCATGCAACTGACAAATCTGCAGCAGTTCTGTATTCCTATCATGTCAATCCTTCTTATTTTTATGTCATTTATTTAGACTTTTTCTCTTTCAAATGTGATGCCTCAAAACAGAACTCAATAGTGTGTCCCACAGGTGTAAACAATCAGGGGCTGATTCACTCCAGAACATTCTGGGAAGCATAGTTTCCAAATTAATACATGCCATGCTTGTACTGCACCTTCCCTGGACAGAGACTCTGCTGCAGGCCTGCATTATGAACTTTGCCTTCTTCAGTTGTGAATCCAGGATAGCATCTTCTGCATCCGTGCGTTTAGGTTTGTGATTTTCTACCTAATTAAGCTAATTAGTTAATAACAATAAGCATTTTAAATACTGCTTAGTTTAGGGATAGGGTTAAGTACTCAGGGTCATTCTATGCTGTAAATCAGCACTAGTATAATGTCAAATCATGCAAATGCAGGAAAGGGTCTTTCAGTCATCAGTGTGCTTATTATGCTGATATAATAATGATAATAATAATATAATAATAATGCTGATGCAGGCTGATATACCATATGGGCAAACGTTTGGAAGCACTCATTTGCATTTACATCATTTAACAGGTGTCATTATCCAGAGAAATTTATATATAAATAGGCTGATACAGCCTTACAAGGTATAATCAAGTTGTGGTTTATGTCTAACTATATGACTTCACTCCATCAAACACTTTTGAGATGTTTTGGAATGGCAACAATTTTGAGTGTTCACAACTTTTGCCTAAATGTGTGTTTGTGTTTTTACTCCAATTCTGCTTCAGCTTCTATATCTTATAGCAGCCATCGGCTAGAGTATGACACTGGTCAAAGCCAGAGCATTCAGTTATTTCCAAATCACTGCCACTCACTGCAGTGTTACCTGGATGTTCCTTTTTCTCTAATTTTAAGGAAGTGCCTGTGATTGTCACTTGCATGATTCTGAAGCCAGTTTTTAACTTTCATAAGTGCTGAACTTTTTTAATACCAAAGGTCTCATGAAGGCTATATATACCTCACATCTCTATAGCTAGTATATTTTTCTACAGATGTATTTTATTTCAATGACTTTAATGGCAATGTAATATAATGAGTGTCAAATATTTTGTACATGCTGTTTGTAAAAAAATCTTGTTCCAGGTTAGCGATATAGAATTGTATGTGTTTTTAATGATGGAAAGTTGACGTGTCTGTTTTTGTCTTCTCACGAGTATTTCTGCATATTAGATATTTTAGTGATATCAAAAGAGCTTGAAACGAGATGTCTTAAACAAGCTATTAACAATCCCTGCCCATTTATTATAATGAAAATATAAAGCCCAAGAGGTTTATCTATATTTTATCTATATTTAATAATAATCTATATTTCAGATCTCAAGCCAGTATTATTTTTCTGCTGTGTGATATGCAAGCATAGTAAAGTGTTGTACTGGACCACACATACCTCAATTACTAGCTTAAGATTTACTTGTACAACATTTTTTTTGTTCACCAGTACATTGAGTGCTAGTGTCATTTTTTATTACTCTAAAGATATTTATCTTGACACTGCATTTTCTCATGGATTGCCTTCTAATAAACCTTTTAGAGAATATATATTCCAACTGAAACTGACTTATCAGTTGTTTTTGCATGAGATTCCACACCTGGCTGAAGGCACAACGTAGCTCAAACCCTGATCATGTGCTAAATATAAGACTGCACCACCCAAGCACCTTCTTAATTATGCCTTAATTATATAGGACTTTTAGAACGTCAGGTTTTTCAGTTTTTTAATACTAAATTTAACAGTTAACATAAAACAGTGGTTTCACCTTAAAATCATTTTCTATTTGTTTATATAGCTTCTCATTCTCATATCAGTACTATTTAGGTATGTGAAATTAGAAGAGTCTGTTTCCTAATGTTTGTGGCTGCATTTAGAAAAGGATCCTATAAATGAAAATACTTTTTTATTGTAGCAAATACCATCTAGTTATTTTTGCCTTGTATAATCTAGTGTAGCTTCTCTTCCAGAACAGTATGAATAAAATGATTACAGAATGAATGAATAACAATTATTATTATTATTATTATTATTGTTATTATTATTATTAGTAGTAGTAGTAGTAGTATAACAACAGCAATAATAATATTAATAATAATAACAACTATAATAATAATAATAATAATAATAATAATAATAAACTATCCCCATAGCTACACCTGGTAACTTACATTGAGTATTCATGAATTCCACTTTATTTAACCTGTTTTTAAATTATTATTATTATTATTATTATTATTGTTCCTATTGCATTTTATTTTATATTGAAAGGAGTTCTTTTTTAAATCTTTTTATTACCCAAACTAGGACTATGAATATTCTATGAATATTTTCATACCAGCCGAAAGGTCATATACTATACATTAATATCTGTGTTTAAAATACATATATATATATATATATATATTGTTTGGTTTTGTATGGAGTTCGTTTTTGAGGCATTTTATGTTAATAAATTGAACAGTTGTGTTTTAGAAGATTTTAACTTACAAACATGACTGTCTTACGGTTTTGCTTTATGACCAGTTGTAAAAGCATTTTTTTAAAGAATAGGATTATGGAATAATTGGCGATTTGTAGTAAAGTGACCTCGACCTCATGCTATTTTTATTATTTATATTATGCAATGGTCGATTAATTAATAGAATAAATTATAAAATGTGCATATTTTTTATTTTCAGTGATTTAAAATAAAATTCGGCGATTGATTTCCTGTTTTTTATGCCTTTAGCATTACTTATCTTTTGCTAGAGGGCTTCATGTTTATTCCTTATATTTAGTGTTTACGCTTATAGTCTATTTAGTGTTATTTGGTGCGCTTTTTGAATGTCCTTGATTTCAGATTATAAGTAAGTTATAAGTTAATTAAACTGTAGTCTAGTTAATGAATTATTCGATATAGTATTTCTTTAGATCTCCGGGAGGGCACTTGATACTCTCCGCTCCCTGCGTTTCTATAAAAGCGGGATGGGCGCGTATTTGGAATATGCATTAACCGCTGCTCCAATCAGAATGCGGCAGGTAATAAATCCAACACCCGCCCCTTCAGACTCTTATAACAACGTGTTAAGCTCAGCACGCGCGCCTTATTCAGATGCAGCGCTGGTTCCAGATATTTCGTGGATAAGTTAGGAACTCTCACATCTCACTTAGATTCAGTCTCGGCTGTACTATTGATGAGGCACTGATGTAGTTGTGGCGGGTTGCGCCGCTCAGTGTGACTGCGGCCTGTGGTGTCCAGAGACGCGTTTAAATGAGGCGGTCATGGAGAAGAGCGGGATCCGGGGAGTACATTTATTCAACCTGTTCTTACTGGCATTCCTTTTAGGATATCCCTTATGCTGTCAGGCGAGCTGGATGTGAGTAATATAGGCATACTATACATCTTTTGAAAATGAATATATTTTGAGATGAAAATGAAATATCCCTTAATTTTGTGAGCAGTGCGGTCTATTAATTTCCTTTATTAACTTTCTTACGTAATTGTAGAAACATTGTAGTCCTTAGTAGTAAGTACCAAATGACCCGTGTTTATTTCGAACTTTAAAAATGGCTTTTTCATTACTCTAAGTTGTTTCTTGTGTCCTTGTGATGAAATGATATATGCATAAACTTCAGTATGGGTCAGTTATTGGGGAAGCCTGGTCTGACTTATAAGAGGATTTTGTTACCTGAACAAAACGTTTATGTGGTTAATACATTTTCACTTGTGTAATCGGGTAGACGGCGCGCAAGTAGCGCTAACTGATCAGAGTTGTTGGTAAAATCCATTCTGCTCACAAAAATAGGGGATATTTCATTTTGAATTATGATCTCATTTTGTGTTCCGACTTAAAAAAGAATTTTGTTACCTGAATAAAACGTCTATGTGTTTTTCAGTTAACCGGGTAGACGGTGCACAAGTAGCGCTAAGAGTTTTTGGGGAAACCCATTCTGCTCGCAAAAATTAGGGGATATTTCATTATGGGATATTTCATATTGAAATATCATCTAATTTGTGAGCTGTATATATTGCACCATAAAACACATGTTAAAAACCTTACTCACACACGCGCTGGCATTTTTATCCCAGCTATTGAGAACGTCTGTCCTAACGTAAGTGCCTAGAAAATAATTTGTAATTTGTCTGTGCTAATCCCATATTAATGCTAAAATCTTGTTTATGGTCACAATGCAGTGATTACATAACATCTACACACTATATAACATATGTTATTTTATCATTAGTTACTGAAGAAGCCTAACCTGACTTAAAACATTTACACGTTTCCATTGTGGATATTTGATTATGGAACATTTTATTTGGAAATATCTTCTCATCTTTGTGAGCATTATATTTAAAATATATCTTTTATGTCCCTTTTTACTTCCACAAGAATATCACATATAAGAATAAATATAATTTCTGGTGTATGTTTTTTGTAACTAGCACATACTTATGAAAGTGGTAGCGTGAGGGTAAATCATTTTGTCTGTCAGTTTTGTGTAATTGTGTAAATGCTAAAAACCTATTCAGTGAGCTGACCAGTGATGTAAATTCATGTCAGTTTGTCAGTCAAGTGCCCCATAAAAAAGTAATTTGTAACTGTGTAATGTTTAGTTGTGTCTATAATGTATATTTGTGTCTTCTTTATGACCACAGTATACAAACAACCTGCAGTTATAGACATTACTTCAAAAATACAGCATTAGTTCTAGAAACATTAAAGAACCAAGAACATTCTCGTGTAATTGTGCAGAATATATCCAATACATTGTCCGAAAAGTGAGCTGTACAGGTACGCCATATTAATATTACAGCTAAAGGTTATGTCGCATATTGTAAATTTAAATCTACAGTTAAAATTAAAGCATGTCTGTAAGAAGCACCTTTGGTTCTTTAAAGAACAATTAAGCATCTCATTATGGGGAAAATATAATGTATTGTTTCTGCATTGATTCTCTTGTTCACATTAATTATTGGGCAAACCTATCTTGACTTCAGTAAATTCAGCCCAATGACAAGTCCTGAGTAGTACAGATTACTAAATGTTACACATTCTACAAAAGCCCCATAAACACCCAGCTAATAATAATATCCGTTTTAAGTCTGTTAAACAGCTCTGTGCTCAGTAGAGTAGTTTAAGAGAGGAGAGGAGGTGACATCTCCCCTGAGCTTTCCTCTATTCTTCTCCATGCTCCTCATCACAGGTGGCTGGGCGTCACATCTGTGGGAGTAGTGGAGAAGATGGGCTGCTCCAACTTACCTTTGTCCAGCAGGCAAAAGGAGGTGTGCAGGAAGAAGCCCTACCTACTACCCAGCATTAAAGATGGAGCACGTATGGGCATCACGGAGTGTCAGTCCCAGTTTAAACACGAGCGCTGGAACTGCAGTACCAGCCGAGAACTGTCTGTATTTGGCTACGAGCTCTCCAGCGGTAAGACCATCCACAATAACCATATTTAACATTCTTTCTTTGAATTTCTGTTTTCTTAGTTTCTCTCTCTGATGGTTTTAATTTATTTCTCTCTGTCTCTTTTTGCCTGTCTTCCTTCTTCTTATTATATATTTCTTTCATCCTTATATTTTTTATACTTTACTTTTATGGGTTTTTAAAATGTTTTTCTTTGTGTGACTTAATTGGAAAGTCTCAGAAATTACTGTCACAGGACCGAACAATTTAAGGTTTTCTTCGTTAATGCATTTGAACAGACACTGCTCCAAAAAACGGCATAGGTTTCATGTTATTTTACTAGTCTATTATGATTTAGATTTTTATCTACAACCCCAAGTCAGAAAAGGTGAGACAGTATGGAAAATGCATATAAAAACCCACAATGTTTCTTACATTTATTTTGACTTTTATTTAATTGAAAAGAGATATTTCATGTTTTGTCTGATCAACCTAATTTTATTTGTTAATAAACATAAGTTCCTGCATTTAAGGCATGCAAACACATTATGAGGGATGATGAAGCTTTTACCACTTTGTAGTGTTGCCATTCCTTTCCACCACACTTAAAAACGTTTTTGGCACAAAGGAAACTAAGTAATTTAGTGTTTCAGGTGTTATTTTGCTCCAATATTCCTGCAAAACAAAGATGTATGGGGTCATCTTGTCACATTTTTCATATCAAATTTCTCCACCCATTCTCTTTCGGGGACAGGTCAGAATGGCAGGGAGGCCAGTGATGCATTTGTAATGAGTGTAGCATGCGGTTTTGAATAGTCTTGTTAAAAAAAGAAAAGATGGAAAAGATGTTATCTTAAAATTAGCATATGTTGCTCTAAGAACTAAATGTGCTTTTCCACATTAATGCTGCCACAAAACCCTATACCATGACAGACCTTATCTTTTGGGCTTGTTGCTGATAACAGCCTCGATGGTTCTGTTCATGTTTGGTCTGGAGCGCACAGTGTCAATTTTAATCTGAAATAGACCAGGGATTCTGAAGCATCTAACCACATTATACATTTCCACTGTGTGATCCATCCTAGATGCCTCTGAACCCAAGCTCAGCTTCTGAACATGGTTAACCCGAGACTTCTTTTTTGTACAGTAAGGTTTGCCAAAGTAATCGGTTGCCCATGTGGTTATATCAGCTATTGTTGAATGGTTCTTGATGTAGTGCCATCTCTGGCACTCAGCTTCAGCTTAAGATTGCGCCTTTGCCCTTTATGCACTGAAATTCCTCTAGATTCCTTAAATCTTGAATTCCTTCCAAACTTTGAGTAACATTGTTTACATTTCAATAATTTTCTTAACATACTAGAGATCCTCTGCCCATCTTTCCTTCCATCAAAGACAGCCTTTTCTCAATGCTGCTTTTGTACCAAATCATGATTACAATCACCTGTTGACATCAACTGTTTGACATCACATCATTATTTAGTATTTTTAATTAACTACTAGCTCTAAATTGCACTTTTTCCATGTGTTAGAGGCATGAAGTGTAGGAGTGCATTATATTAACATCTGAAAATGACCAGATAAATATAAAATGACAAACATAACATGAAATGTCTCAGCTTCATAATGTCTGCAATTAAATAAAACGGAAATAAAAGGAAATGCGAGAAACACCTTTATTTGCATTTTCCATACTTTCCCAACTTTTTCTGATTTGGGGTTGTACTCTATTATTTAAAGTGTAACAGACCTATGTGATTATGGATGTTTTTAAAGTCAGACCAGGAGGGTCATATGCTAGAAAGTTGAAATCTGTAAATCACAGCCTAAAAATGTCAGGTACAGAAAGTGTCTTCAAATCTACTATCATACACTTCATCTAGCCATAGAATATGTAATTTTCTTATAGTTTTTGAAAATAGTAACAGTGTTAACCTTCTGGCAATAATAATAATTATTAATAATTATTCTTTAACAGCTCACTTATTTTTCTGATAAATGCATTTATTTGATGTGAAGTATTGTGTACTTTTAGTGTGCGCTGATTAAGTAATATAGACTTCAGACAGTATCTTACAAAGCTACTCTGTGATAATGTCTGTTGTTAAATTCGCAATATAAATAAGATCCTCTTATATGATTATAACCGTCTGGATGGTCTTTTTCATCTTTGGTCTGGAGCACACTGTTGATTTTGTGAATACTTTAATAAGACCATTTTTAAAAACCTTTTAATAAGACTTGTTAAATCTTCTGTCAGGATGCTCTTATTCTATAGATCATTAAATTATGTAAATGTCCCCTTTCTTGGTTTCTTTTTTTTTATTATTTTTTATTCCACAGTGGTTCAAATGGGTCCAATTCACATTGGAGCCACTATTTTTACTGTTTGTTACTGATTGTATGTGCATATACAATACAAGCCAACATGCCTGTAATCTTTCTAGTTTACATTTACAGCATTTAGCAGATCCTCTTATATAGAGTGACTTACACCTGAGCTCTACTGAAGGGTAAAGTGCTGAAAAGTCCATCAGTGGCAGCTTTCAGTTGAGATTTTGAACTTTGTTTTTCTTACTATTTCTGGTGGAATGCAGAGTGTGCAATTGTGTTTTTTGTGGAGTCCAAACTTAGATAGACCACTGACACTATTTTAAGTGTGAACTTTGTAAAATGTGTAAAATATACATGACAATGGGGGGATCTTATACTTGTTTCACATGTTCAAACTAATGTGTTCCATAAATTGTAAAATATATCCTTCCATCCATTTTTATCCGCTTAATACATGTGGGGTCGTGGGCCAGCCAGTGCCCATTCCGCAAGGGCAGGAACAACCCTAGGGCACACACACACACACACACACACACACACACACACACACACACACACACACACACACAGTCACACACACACAGTCACACACTAAGGACCACTTTAGAGACACCAATTAACCTAACACACGTCTTTGGACTGTGGGAGGAAACTGGAGAAAACCTCTGTTACGGTTGTGAGCTTAGATAATTGAGAGGTTGGATTTGAGACAATAATCTTTTGTAAAAAAAAAAAAAAAAAGCACCATAGAAATAGTGTATATTTGACTTGACTTTAAATAGATTCATAGTACAATAGTAATAGTTTGGTCATGATTATTTTGTTGAGCTTAGCAGATTTATTGTACAGATTTGAATAAATAATAGAAACTTACATAAACTTGAGCAACTCGCACTTTAATGTTTACACATTATCTTTACTGATATGATCACCACCTTTTAGTGGGATAGTCAGAAGCTGTAGTATTATTAAGATTCTGTGCAGTACTTAAAAGTAACCTGTCTGTGTTAGCTATACTGAATTGAAAAGTAAAAAAAAAAAGTCATTTCCAAGCCCCTTTATTAACATGTTGTCATGGGCCTAAAAATAATGCTTGTTTCAAACGTCAGCAAGTGGCAGACTGAGCCATAGACTCCAGCATGTCACTGCATGCTCAATAGTGTGTGAGCTGAATAAATAACTTAAGGTAATGTATTTTTCCTTTGTGGATTGCATCCTGCTCACTTGCTGCAGGGTTAATGAATTAAGTGGGCACATGGCCAAAACACTGAGGAAAGGTAGGAGGACGCTGAAATAGGGTCCTGTAGAAACCATAAGTCTGTATAAACTGCTGGCAGTGGTATTTTTTAAAGAACTTCATCAGCTACTCCAGATCTATGTGGTAGTCATCTTCAATCAGGGGTTGATTAGGTTACACTCTTTATTAGGTACACCTCTTTATTCTACACTTATTGTCCACTTTATCGGCTCATTTTACAGCATAACCGTTTTGTAGATCTACAACTGAAGTTCATTTGTTTCTCTAGATACTCTTTTCCTCTCCTTTAGTCTGTTCTTTAGACCACCACAGGACCAGGACAGTCCAAACACTGTTTGGGTTGTGGATCATTCTCAGCACTGAAGCGATACCAACGTGGTGTATGAGCGGGTCAGGTACAGCACTGCTGCTTGTTTTTGAACGCTGTCTACGACTTTACATCTTCAAACTGGGCAATATATCGACCACGTCGACCCCGCTGTTGGAAGTCATAGACAGTAGCTCATCTATTTCTGCACAGTTTGTGTTAGTCATCCTCTAATCCTTCAATAAGTGGACTATTTTCGGTTCAACTGTGACACTGAGGAGTTAAAAAAAACTCCATAAGCACTACTTTGTCTGATCCACAAGACAGCAGTTTGTTTTCTGTGTTTTCCAGGTATGGCTGACCATTAGAAAACAGAGTAAAGGGGACAACGGAGTGTGTACAGAAACATATACAAAACAGTCTGTAATTTTAAAGCTGCAAAGTGATTCTAGACATTCAATAAACAATACGTCTTTAATAAAGTGGGATTAAATTGTACTGTATGGAAATCAGAATAAAAATGGCTTTGACCCCAGAAAAATTGCAGCTGTTACAGGTGCAATCGTTCATGTGAGAATAAACGCTCAAAAAACGAAATCTAGATGTTCAGAACGCAATTCGTTTTGACAGCTGTAGGTGTTTAAATAAGACAACCAGCAAAAGCCTTTTCCAAGAAAGTTTAATTGTTTTACAGACTCGAAATCGTCAATAGTCAATTCGCAGTCACACTACACAAAGCATATAAAGCTTATATTGCTCAAGTGTCCCATCCATCACCAGTGCAAAGCCACACATATACGATTGTTTTAAAACATATGTTCCGTTTCCTTTGCACTAGCATTTATTCCTCAGTAACCCAATACCTAGCGGTATCAAGAGCAGTCAACAGTAGGGGTCTCTGTGCGACTAGGATTGGGTTCCTCCTGCAGTGCACCATTGCAGGCTGCCTCATTCTAATTCCTCACTGAGCAAGTCATTAATCTTATTGATTGTAGTCTACCTCGTCAGCTTAAGCAGGAGGTCCTTGGCTCTTTTATTTCTGCAGTGCATGGGACAAATGCTGAGCTCAAGTTTGGAAACAGAAGGCCGGACACGCAGCACAGCCTCAAAACTGTATTTCTCTGCAGTATTATAAAGAACGGGAAAAATGGAATGGCTGAAAAGAAAAAAAAAAAAAAAGACAGTGGTCTTACAGTAAATCGTGTAGATTAAATGATCCTGAGGTAAAATAATACAAGCCAGGTCAAGGTCAACAGCTAAGTGTTCATCAAAGAGCTTTTTTTTGGGATATAAATAAAGAATTCACATAGGTATACTTGAGCATACATGAGTCTAATCCGTGGCATATCTGCATTATTACCGCAAATAATCATTTTAATACATTTTAATGTACAATTTAAAGTACAGAGAAAAGACAAGAACATATTTTTGCCTAAGAGTTGGTTATGATAAAAGGTATTTTTTGCAGGGTTTAATAATTGGTTATGTAAAACATAAAAAAGATAAACACACGCATGCATACACACACGCGCGCACTCACACGAGCGCACACACGGCGAGAGACCTAGAGAGGAAATTATTTTCCTAATTACTCATTACTCCTCCAGAGTAACCAGAACAACGAATCTGATCCTCCACTCAAGTTACTCCCAAAAAAACAATACTTATCTACACCAGTGAAAACTAATTTAAACTGTTGTTTTGTCTTGAGTTTTTGCATTTATTAATTCAATAAATGACCTGATATACCTTGGACATTCAGAACATAATAATACAAGTTATAATTAAAGCAAATCATATAGCTATTTAGGAGCAATCTATATACTTTTAAGATCTTAGCAATGCATGAAAGATAGCAATTTACCAAACAAAAGAAATAAATAACAATAATCGTTTTCTTTTATAATTACGGTTGCCAGGTCCGCTTATTCTCTGTGGTTTCGCTTATTTTGGGCTTATTTACATAGACCAGGTGCAGATATCGTTAAATGGCTTTCAAACACTTTACGGAGACTAGGAAACGCAATATATATACTCAAGAAAATGACGAATTTGACTATTTATTTTAAAAATTTCTACTTTTTGTCACATCTTTCTTGGTCGTAAAGTAAAGCAAAGTAAAGTAAAGCAAAGTAAAAATCCGGGTCATGTAAACCCAGAGGATTCCCATTATTCGATTATTCAAGATCATGTTAACTTAACGATTTCATTACTGAGAAATCTATCTTTTATAATTACAGAAGAGTCCGACAAGACCGGACACATCCACTAAATAATAGCAAAATTGTGCTTTAATATGCAACCTGGTTACCAGCTTGTGAGCACTGAGAAAACAATGATGATAGTACAATTAATTAGTATTTTCAGTTTCTAACCAAATATCATGATCTATGTAAGCCCAGGAGTGTTGACTGCATTTATCCACAGTTTTATCCACATAAAGCACACTATTATATACCACTGCTGCCTTGAGATATTTTCCTTTAGACTCAATCCATGATACTGCATGTACATACTAAAATAAGCGTCAAATATAAATGTAACCACTTGAGACCACCTGAAATGAATCTCCACTGATTTGAATGAGGTCTGAAGGAGTATAAAACTATAAGGTGATATAAAGATAAGCGGTTTACTGACGATTAAAGCATTCTAAGGGCATACCTACCATGTTCTCATGTAGATATTAAATTAGCATATTGCCACAGAGCAGTCATGAGATTTGAAACAGCTGCAACCTTCAGAACATGAACAATGAGTAAAGTACCTAATCAGCACTCACGAGCATAGCCTCTCACATGTTTAGCCAACAGATCTAAGAAAAAAAAAAAAAAAGACAATCACTTCCTCTTCTTGCAAGAAGTTTCAATCCAGAAAGTTGAGTGGATCCGTATACAACGTAAAGCTCTAATCTAAGGTTAAACGTTTTAGCAGTACTCATTTGGCTGGATATGATACGTAGACGTGACGCGTGTCAATTATATTACACAATTAAAGAAATTAAAGTTATGCAGCCGGTGCTTTATTTATTTATGTCAATAAAACATTACTGAAACACCATAACAGCCATAAAAGGGCACTTTAGTGCAAGAATAAACACGAGGAATATCTAAAAGGTCCAAACCTGAACCCTTTTAAAATGCAGTTCAGATACTAAGCGAGTTCTGCTCGGGAGACAATATTAAAAAAAAAAGAGTCTGGGCTCACTTATAGAACGAGCCCTTATATCTGACTCTGTTCAAAACTGCAATTTCAGATCCAGTTTCTTCAGTGCAGTGGAAGTTTGAGTCTGGGGAAATGACTGAGGTATATGAACAACCTTTACAGTACATTATGATAACTAAATAATAAATGACCTCTAAATACTGACATCCCTGAGCCACAAATGTCATTTATACCTAAAATGAACAACAACGTGTGTATCATTTCAAACACGGCACGCCGACCGTTCCAAACCGCAAAATAAAGTGCACTTGCGCTCTGGCATGTGACTGCAGTCTTCTTTAATCCTTGAAGGCACTTGGTAAAGGTAGATGGCAGATTCTGAGCCTTTAACATCCCCTGCACTCACACACGCCCCCTTTACTTATCTGCCTCCTCTGCAGAAAGCAGGGTGGTCATCACGTTACAGATCAGCGACTGGACTATGGAAGGGCACCTTCTCGTTACAGCGCCCTGCTCGGTAAAGCATGGAGCTTTGGACGATGTATTGAAGGTCAACGAGATGCAAAACGGCTGTGACGCTTACTCCTCCTCATCCTTGCCCCCATTGTCCCAGGAGTGGGTGAAGCAGGGCTCATTTATGTAAGGAATATGCTGGGGTGCAATGTCGGAGTTGCTCGGGGTGTCATATCTTCTGCAGCAAAGCAGCGCTACCAAACGGGTACGCACCGGCCGAGTGCACAACACGAACATGATGCAGTTTGCGGCTCCCTGAAAGCTGTTCCCAATTCCCTGCAACGAAAGACGACAATTACTACAAAAACAATCAAATCCAAAAACAAAACTATTCTATAGTACAATACTACAGAGCAAAGCGGAACACTTCAGCCTGCTAGAACAAATCGCGAATAAACAAAACACCGTATGGTGGCCGTGCTAACAACAAACCCATTTCTTACCACCCGCCATACCAAGCACAGCCTTACATTTAGGATGTTACTATTGACATTACGAAGTAGAAATATCCAATCTGTCCAGAATATCACAGTATAAGTGGCACCTATGTTGTAGAAGCATTAAGGGACTTGGCCTTGATTGGCAAAACTGTTATTCAATTATTCATTCATTCATCTCTTATCTACCGCTTAATCCACACAGGGTCGCCGGACAGCCGGTAACTCTGAGCGTGAGGGCAGGAACAACCCTACATGGGATGCCAATCCATCATGGGGTGCGCACATTCACACAGTCATACACAGAGTCACACATGCTTTAGAGTCACCAGTTAACCTAACACGCATGTGTTTGGACTGTGGGAGGAAACCGGAGTACCAGGAGTAAACCCACGCAGACACCGAGAGGACATGCAGACTCCACAAAGACAGGGCCCAGACCAAGCCACCCTGGGATTGAACCTGGGACCTTCTTGGTCTAAGGCAGGGGTGCTACCCACCGAGCTACCCATAATTCAATTAATACATTTCAATTAATATTTACTAATTCATTCAAAATATATTATCCACCTAGCCCTACTGTTTTATTTAATTTTAACCAGTTATTTTAACTTATTATTGTTTTTTTGCTTCTCTGTTCAAGCTTATAAACCATGCGATCGTACAATCCTTTTTTTTTATACCCATATGGACTAGATGATTTGGAGTAGCCCATAGGCTAACTTACATGTAGTGTGACAAACACAGGGTTCTGTCTGGCAGGAGAGTCGATGAGCAGGAGCAGAAAGCGGATTGTGCTCCATACGCGCAGTGCGATGAATATGATGGGAATGAGGGTGAGCTTTCTGTCTGCCATGGAAGGAAGCAAGTAGGACTCTCGGCTATGGGACAGGATGGGACGGTACTCGGAGAGGGCTGTATGCTGGATGAAAAGATAAACGGTCAGAAAACAGGTAGGGAAAAAAACTGAAGCGTAAGATTTGAAAGTCAAAGACACTAAATGTCGAAATTGCTGCTTAGTGCCGTTTCCCCTCAAAGTGTTTACCAAGGTGTCTATGCTATTAACTCATGACATATTCGAGTTCAATCAAATGATCAAATATCTCACTGCGATACCAAACCTTTTGTTCATCAATCTGTGTACTGTGTACTTGCCAAAAGGATAGGACGAAAGATTAACAACTGTTAGACAAAGAATTTTTTAACTTTTCACAAATCATTCTGATCCATGTCTGGATGCATGGGTTTTACTAGCAGTTAACGGATTGTGAGGAAGGTGAAGTTTGCACCGAAGAAAGCACCTTGGCTGGACAGTGTACTTTTAGTTTCAAGTTCAAGTGGTTTTACTGTCATTTCAACAAAATACAGTGGTGCACAGTATACAACGAAACGAAACAACGTTCCTCCAGGACCAAGGTGCTACATAAAACAAACTTCACAACAATACAGAATAATAAACAATTCATACAGGAACAAAGAACACTATACATAACAAACAATAAATACAGTGCAGATAGTGCACTGGTAGTGTGAGCAGAAAGGTGCGTTGTTCATTGTTCAATATAATTAGTGTAAACAATCGGTATAGCAGCAGTTTTTTGTCCATATTTGGTGTGATTTGTAACCGTTGTATTCACTTAACTTAACGACTTCATTACTGAGAAATCTGATTTTCTGCAGTTAACAGATTATTACATTCATGTGATGTAAATATCAGTGTGTTCACAGTTTACAAAAAGAAAATAACAAACCAGCAGCAGGATGTTAATCAAAGCTAATCAATGAGCGAGAGTTTAATGCTGGTGGAATCCCAATGCCAGGCTGAGTATGCTGTTGTGTAGCTACAGAACGGTCTGCTCATGACTGGAGTGCTCCTGTACATCAGCAAAAATACCTACGATGGGCACACTAGTCATACAACTGTGTCCCGTGGAGCAATAGAAGCAGGTCACATGGTCTGAAAATCCCTAGTTTCTTTTAAATCACATGTGTACAAAATCATGGCAACTGTATGCAAATTGTGACGACAGGTGGAGGGAGTGAGATGCTCTCAGTGTTCTTCTGGGAAAATCTTTGTATGGTCCTTCATGTGGAACTAGTTTAACACCTGACCTTGTTGCAGACAAGCTGGTCATAATGTTCTGGTTTAATTTGCTGTATAAATGACTGTTGTTGCTTTAAGCCTTAAAAATATTGTTGTTTGAACATATGGTAGATGATCTCCTGTTACTGCAGCAAGAGTTCACTATATTCCAAAGGGCATCTTTGTGATGTTACTGATTGCTTGCCTCTCTTGGTCTTCAAGTGCCCCTATAAATGTTCAAAATGCTTTAGGTCAGGTGACTGTAAAGCAAAGCCCACAAGCAAAGAATAATACACACAGTATTATTCAATCTTCTTTGCGAGATTTATGCCAAGACCAAAGCTTTGATGAATTTTGGGTCATTCATTATATTTATGAAAATACAAAACAGAAGCACTTGCAATAGTGACCGGATTTTGATAGCAAAACTGAATATAGTTTTATTCATTGAAATACTGAATTGGACATACGAATGGAACAGTGGTGGTCTGGGTTTAATTAGCAATGGTAGCCACATTTTTCATAAAATATACTGACCATATCAGAGGATTTCCAGACAAAGTGGCTGGACACCCCCTAGCCCTGTAAAGGACTGGCTACCTGTCCATTAACCAGTACACAGTGTGTCCTTTCGCCTGCACCTAGTGATTTCCAGGATAAGGGCTCCTGCAACCCTGATCTGTATAACGAGTTAACAGGTCTTCATATTTCAGCATAATAAGGAATGATGTGGTGCCTTAAGACCCTGCTGTGCTGACTGGACAAATGAAGTTACAAATCTAATAAATTCAAATAAAGTGTACAAATAAATGTTTATGGCCCATACATGGCTTTATCGTAATTTTAAAAAAGAAAACTAAAATAAATAAACTAGAAAGCATAACTGAAAGCCGTGTCTGTTGCATTTGCAATTAGTCAGTACTATAAAACAGAAACAAGAATAAAGAATGGGCTGAGGGTTTTTCAGTTCATCCATCTGAATTGAACTATTAACTGAACCACAATCATATAAACCCCACAGGTGGTAGATCAGTGGTGGTGCCTGTGGTTAGGGCTGTTGCCTCACAGCTCCAGAGATCACCAGTTTAATCACGATCCCAAACATATTCTTCCCTTTTCACTGGTTTCCTCCCACATAAAAAAAAAATGTGTTTGGTTAACGTCTCTTTAAATTGCCTAAATGTTATTATGTTTGATGAGTGCAATTGTAACACACAAACACACACACACACAAACACACACACGCACACACACGCACGCACACGCACACACACAAAGACTAAACCAAACGGTAGCGTTAACTTGAGCATATTTAAGGTGCTGTTTAAACAAAGACTGCACAGTGACAGTGTTACCAATAACCCCTGTCCGAAATTACAGGGACCTAAACCTGATTTTTTTTGTATCATGGGGTTTAGCTAACAACTGCAAACGTGTGGGCGGAGAATTAGAGGGGAAAAAGATTAGTGGGAGTGGTCCTTGACTGGCCAACCTACTGTTATAATTTGTAGGTTTTCTTAGCAAATATTTTTTTTTTTTACCAACTGTTTTACCCTTATGCTTTATTTTTATTATTAAAATTAAATTTAAATTTAAACTTCTCTGTTTAAAATGCTGTATAGTTGCATCCAGGGAGGGCTCCAGTGAGCAGACACTTAACAAAAGCATACTGTACATCTTTTGAAATCCTTTTTAAATTAGTTGCTGTATGCTATAATAAGATCTAGCTAGTGATTATTATTTCTGTTGTCTGTCCTGAATGCAGAAGCACGACCAGAAGCTGCTTACCGCCTTGTGGATGTGCCGTTTGACGAGGATATAAAGCACAGGCAGTGTGACGTAAGCTAGAAGCTCCCATATCTTAGCAGTCAGCAGCATCCACAGCACGTGATCTTCTTCCTGAATGCTGATCCAGCACCAGCCAACAGATACCTCTGATGCATCGTAGCCAATCTTCTGTAGAGACACAGCCGCTATCGTGATAGCCAGAGGAACACCCCAACTGGAAGAAACAACAATAGATGAATAAACAGCAATCAATTCAACTTAGCAGATCCTGAAACACAATGCATGGAATGGCATTTACAGAGCAAACACCATTAACTACAGAGCAAAAAAAAAATCTGGATTGTACATAGTGTGTATTTAAATGGGATTGCTGATGCACGTCTTGATGTTTATAATGTCTAGTTTATAATGTCTGTAGTTCTGTCTCTTACGATTCGATATCTTTTGTGTAGTTTTTGTAACATGGCGCCACTGAATATGAGAACTTGCAGCTTAGATTTGCCTAGACTTGGATTACAAACGTTCACTCAATCACTTTCTACATCCGAGACTCTGCAAAATAAACTTTCAAAAGTATTCTTATTTATTTACTATTTAAATAATGGGATGCACCATTTAACAGAGATCCGATAAACATCGACTTTAAGAACCATTGTTTAGTATGACCTTTGTATTCCTTTTGGAACACAATTAGAACAAATTCGATGAATCGCCCCCACCCTCATCTGTCTTGGACCATCCCTTCCAGCTGTTGCCATGTCAGCCCCTCTTTCTTGAACTCTTGCGCTGTGCTTCTTCTCCAGTTGTTTTTGGGGTGACCTCTTCCATGTTTGCCTTGTACCAATGTGTTTGTCAGGACCTGTTTGGTTACAGCTGTTTTGTTTCTTCTCAGTGTGTGACTAATCCAGATCCACTTGCTCATTTTCATCTGTACTTCTCTATTGGTTGATGTTAATTGTGATGTTAATTGTTTTTGGCCAGAAGATCCCAAAGATGTGTCTTGGGCAGTGGTTCATGAATGTCTGAAGCTTATTTGTGATGACAGTGGTCTTCCATGTTTCACATCCATATGGAAGTACAGATTTGACAATGGAGCTAAAGATTCTTAACTTTGTCTTTAAAGAAACTATAGAATAGATTTCTAGCTTGTTTAAGATGTTGAATGTGGTTCTAGCTTGCCCTATTCTTCACTTTACATCTTCCTCTGATCTTCTATCCACAGCTATCATACTTCCAAAGTTGGTGAATTTGGTGACCTCTTCGATATGCGAGTCCCTCGAGTGTTATGGAATTCATGATTTTGCTGTTAATCCGCATGGTTTTGGTTTTTGGCTAAGTTATTTTGAGTTGACCTTAACAACTGAGGTATTAAAAAAATAAAACATTATAACAGGAAATAAATATCATTTTGTTAAGGTTTTTTTTAACACTGGTCATTGAAAATCGGCTGGTCAAATGAAAAAAGGTTTAGCATGTGTATTTACCATAAATATTATTTATGTCACACATAACACATCTCTCTCTCTCTCTATAGCTAGATATAGATATATATATAGTTTATTTTTATGAATATTGATTTACATATAATTACTTGAATAAGCAGGAGGTAGTCTGCTTACGTACAGTCATGTTTATTTAGGTTTATAAGTCACCATGCACGACTACATTTTCATTCTACAGTGTGTGTGATTGTTAATATGTGCTTGTTCTGTAAATGTCCATGTATTTAAACTAAGGATTTGATGACTATGTAGTGCAGTAAATGCAAACGAAGGAAAAATCATCAGTTACTGTAGCTACTGTGTACTTCCTGAAGGAACAAATTACTCCATATATGTATATTACAGTAACAAAAAAGATTATGTGACTATGATAATGCCTGGTCAACTACGATTTCAGTCAACGACCTTTTTCAGATAAGGGCGTTAAATGATGAATAGCTGAAAGGTTTTTCTTTATCTTAAAAAAAAAAAAACACTTGATCAATGTCAGTTATCTGCTATGCTAAGATGTCAAAGTGTCTCAGATTTGCAGTGTTGAGGTTTGAATTCTAAGACAACTGATAATGTGATGGCTTTACTATTAACAAGAGAGTGTGAAGTACTAACACACTTCTATTGTTTATATAGGATAATGGGGGAAAAACTCAAACACAGAATCTGGCACGTCCAAAAGTTTGAGACTGTTCCTACATGATCCATTAATGCTTTTGTACGTAGTTAGACTAAATAAACTTTCTGACCTCCAGTCCTCTCACGCTGTTGTACTTATGCTCAAGTTATGGGTTCTTCGAAGCACCTGACTGAAAGGGTAATTGAAAGATAACGATAAATTACGGTCATCGAGCAGGAGAGGGTTATAAACTGGCTAAATCCTCCCTGCTTGTAATTTTTACTGTCAGAAAAAAAATCTTTTTTTTATCTTTTAAACTGCTTAATATCTAAAAATCTAAACACCAAGAGAATTCATAGACTGGTCATGTGTTCAAAGTAAAGCACGCGCATCACTGCCAAGGACCTGTAAAAGAACATAGGCGCCTAAACAATTTAATAAAACTAAATGTCAAAATAAACGCCGAGGCATCAGGATTTGCAATTTGGGATGAGGACTGTTCTTCTGTTCATATGTAGCTTTCCATTGTTCTCTTCCACTTCATGCATGGACACATTTATATAGAAATATTACAAGTCACAGTATAAAAAGTACAGCTTTGCACTTCTTAACGTCCACTACACATTCTGTGAATTCATGTTAAGTGATTTTGACTGTGTGTCTGTAGTGATGACATACTACATATTCTATAGCAGAGCTATATAATAAGCTATACAGTAGTATATTTATATTCATTAAACAGCTAAGATACTACACATACAGTACTGCTGATACATCATGCACGACTCGCTTGCAGTGAAGTACAGGTCCAGTCAGTCTTGCTAGATCAGTGATTATAAGGAGCGTCACACCAGCCAATTAACGTATGCCAATGCACACTTCCTGCCTTTGCTGCTCTCTTATTGACTACTTCTTGCACACTGGTTCATCCTGCAGCATTCTGAGTGTGCAGGATCGGAGTGGCAGACAGTCTTAAAAGATGCCCTATTCTTCAACTGTAACGTCATAGTAAAGTGCATTTCTCTACTTTGTGTGTTTATTAATTTGATAGTCAATTACTTTATTTATATAACTTTGCTCATTGGGGCAGCACGGTGGCTCGGTGGGTAGCACCACTACCTCACAGCAAGAAAGTCCCGGGTTCAGTCCCAGGACGGAGCAGCCTGGGTCCTTTCTGTCTGGGGTCTGCATGTCCTCCCCGTGTCTGCGTGGGTTTACTGCGTGTACTCCGGTTTCCTCCCACAGTCCAAAGACATGTGTGTTAGGTTAACTGGTGTCTCTGAAGTGGCCCTTAGTGTGTAACTGTGTGTGTGTGTACCCTACGATGGATTGGTGTCCCATTTAGGGTTGTTCCTGTCTTTGCAACCAAAATTGCTGGCCCACGACCTCGTGTGGATTAAGCATCATCAGCATCAATAGCTATTCAATGTCACACACAAGGCCACATCAGCACGAAGGCAGACCAGCAAGTGAAACACTGCAACAGTGGACCATGAACGGATCCTTGAGAAATCTTCTGTAGTAATCCCTAGAGACGATGAAAGTGAACTTCACCGTGCTACCTGGTAGGAGCGATCTTGTAAGTATAAGCAGAACTTCAAGTTACAAAGAGTAAAGGTGAGACTCTCATGATTCACAATGTCAAAGGCAGCAGACAGATCCAGAAGGATACGTCTTGTTTTCTTGAAGGCTCTGTGTTTTCCTTGGATCTAAGAAGTACTGCACTGACTGTAAGAACAGCAGATTTGGATGACTTGTGATCAAAATGGTTGGCATCAATGAGGTTGTTTTCTTAAAGAAAAGAGGACAGCTGTATGGGTACAGCACACTTGCCAAGCAGACCAGGGTATCGATAAATCACAATGATAGGAAGTTTGCAAGGCTTGAGCACAGTAACAGCATGAAAATTCAAAAGAGGAGTTGTGCAACTCAGGCAGTGAGGAAGAAAGACGTCCAGATTTAGGAAATATATCTTTACATGTGCATGAATGTGTGTGTGCGCCAGAGGATTGATTGTAACTTGTTTAAAGTTTTCGCCGTTAAAAGTATTTTTGAATACCATTTTTGAAAAATGATTATGATTGTAAATGAAAAGACAGCAATATTAGTACATGATACAAATATTACACTGCAGAAATATTAAAGGGTAAAAATAAAGTAAGTAAGACTTGCTTTGGTTTGAGCAGTCAGCAATTTACACTCAAATAACAGCAGGCAGAAGAAGATTATACCTGATGAGGTGGAAATATAAAATCAGACTGTCGGCGAGTCTCTGACTGGACTTGACGATGAAGACGTACAGGTAAATTGCGATGGCTACTGTCCAGAAGAAGGAGCTGGTGTTGAAGAAGGTGGACACTGCCCCCTGTGCGATACAGTCCCAGGTGTTGGAGGTAAAAAGCTTCCAGGCTCCGTAGAAGTAAGAAGCCGCGGACAGAAGATCGGCTACGGAGAGGAAGACCAGCAGCTGTCTGGGTTTGGTTCTCAGGTCCGGCCAGCTTACGTATGTGGTTATAACTATAACAGAGCCCAACATGGACAGAGCACACGATAATAATACAAATACTTGCTCATACAGCAACACTGTCGTCTGCTCCAACACCGCCATCATTCCCAAACAAATGGGGCAAGAGTCTTATTACAGGCTTAAGACTTGTTTAGACCTGCGAGAGCTGAGAGTCAGCAGGCACACGCTGCATATGAGAACTAAGACGACGGTTTCATGTATGTAAATACAACAAAAAGTAAATGCTATTTAAAGTTCGAAGTGTTTTGACATGCCATTACAGCTTGATCATCCCCATTCCGCGAAGTTTCGTCACTTGTAGAAACATGGAGGTGTGTCATTCTTCTTGGTCTCTTCCACTCAAACTCTCCTTATAAGATCCCGGTCTAGGACACATGTTTTTATATTCCAAAATATAGATTTAATAATCAGATTTTACTACTTGACTGAATAATCCGTTTCATACTTTTACACAATACGCTGACTAATCATAATCACTGTCTTCGTCGCGCAGGAAAGTTGGGACGAATCTTAGAATCCCGAACCAAACAGGGGGGTTTCTAGTTTATGCCATTTATATTAATTATATAAATATAACTTTACAATTTATCTAAATCTATTTTATGTTGTTTAAATAGATTAGTAATTGTAAGATAATGTGCCAGTACTTTAGATGGAGACAATCTTCAATGCATATTCTCTTCTGCCATCACTTATGTCCCCCCTACATTTAAGCTTACAGTGGTTTTTCCCAGTCAAGGTCGGTAATAAAAACGTCTATCTCGATACTGTTGCTCAAATGACACGCGCCAAACAAACAAGTTTTTCAGACGGGAAAAGGAAAATAGAAATAATACAAACGTACTATGAGTAAAGGTGAGTTACATGTGTGAGTAAACATGTCAACATCATTATTATACCCCGAATTAAAACATTCGGATGTTTATAAAACCATAATTTATGCGTATAGAGTCGGAGGAACAGTTTAATTTGAACATTCTTGCTAGTCTACGAGTTACTCTTAACAACTGTTAATACATCTATAACGTCACACTGTCACTAGTATTGTTTTCAATATTATTATTAGTGTAGCTTGAATGAAGGAGACAAGCCAAGAAATCAAGCTTTTCATTATAAAGCTTTAATAAGCTTTTTTCTAGTATAAAAGGTTCATAAACAAAGGTGTCTAGGCTGCTTTACTGAGGCGTGGAGATCCCTCAAATAACATGAACACAGTAGCTACTTAAACGTACAGAAATGCACAGATCTGATATTAATTAATGAAAATAAACCCAGCACTCCAGACCTACAGTGCATGCTGGGTGATGCCAAGAATGCCACATGACATTTTCTTTGTCAACAGCCCCTCACACCCTCCCTGTAAGGGTCAGACACATGGCAATGGATACGAGTAAAGTTTAGTAACAATGTTTAAACGGTGATGGCGCACGCACAAGCTAGAAATAGTTTTTCTTTCCCAGCACGGATAGTAGTATCCACAGGATGCTGGCAGTTGCCATGTTTTTATTTCACCAGTGACGATCTGCCATTTGGCCTGGGCAAAGGCAGATTCAATCGGATAGGTGTCAATATACCAAATAAGTTCATAAATAATTCAAGATTTCCCAAATTTTCTAACGCTGTGTGTTCAATTTGATGATGTTCTGCTGCTAGAGTTCTTTTGTGATCGTGGGCCAGGACTAACTTCATGACTGAGCTGTTTTTTCGGACATTCTCTGTTGCTGTCACCTCTGAGCAAGCACTGGGTTGGTCAGTGAGAATTGCATGCACTATCTGAAGTGAACCATTACGCAAGTTTAGTACTTCATTTCTTATGACACAGGGCAAACCAAAAGTTACAACTGAGCACTCATCTGCTGCTGACTGAGCATAGTTCCAGCTTCTCCCATTACCCACGGCCAGTAGATTTCCAGTTATTATCCAGGGAAGTTGACAGTGGAAATTGTGAACCTGGGGTCTGGCCTATTGTAGTTTTTGTCTGATGCACCTGACTACACACTAGGTTGAGAAGGCCAAAAAGTCGTGGAACCCTGGTTCAGGTTCCTGCAATGCTATGATTTGTGTCCTTACAGCATGCACCACCAACACATAACCTATGAACAGTGTACACCGTTGCCGTACTCAGCAGATGTTGTGGCACGGGTATTTGTATGGGTGGGTCCCACTCTCTCGGCTTTCTCAACTGCCAGTTGAATGTAATCAGGTTTCAGTGTGCCCCAAATGCCTTCCAAAAGCAGGTCTTGCTGCACTGCCAAAGGGAAGTGTGGGCAGAGATGGCAGCCCAAAGTACTTAGCTTCAGTGAAAGTATGCTCACCCATGGTTGCTGCACTCTGTCATTGTTGCTGCGATGTTGAAAGGTTCTGTCAGCCACTCGCTGTTGTGCACCGCCATCAAGCTGCTCCCATGCATCACTGTCTTCTTATACCGGCCAGCCCCTGTTGGCAGCTGCTGTTGGTTCGGCGGTCCAGTCATCCACTATGGTCAGTTTTTCACAAGGGGTGCTACAGCTGGCTTTTCTTCCACAATGGACCATCCCATTTGTGACCCTGATGTAACATGGACAAAAAAGAGGCACACTAGGAAAATTGCTCGTAATGAAGCTCTTTATTTTAACAGCATGATAAACAGTTCTTATAAGAATTAAGAGGTCTGCCAGGAGCTCCCCTGCCTCAGCTTCAGAAATGCACAGATATGACTAAACACAATAACTTTCGTATTTAAAAACATACATAACTAGGGCTGTTGTAAAGAAAATAAAACCCCTATTTATATAACGAAATAAACCCAGCATGCTTAACATTTGCATGTGCTGGGTGCTGCCTGGAATGATACCAAAATACTTTATACAGTCTATAAATGTTTATTAAAATATACTGTCCTGAACTAAAATCTGTACATATCTTTTCTTGTGTAGTATCATCAGCTAAAGAGAAAAAAAAACAGTTCAGTTTCAAAATCATTATAGTGATTAAAAAAATCAGTTGAATATCAGAACAGTTTTACAATTTTACAGCTGCATTTATCATTCAGTAATTTTCTTATCCACTTGTCCTAGTCAGGGTCGGGGGAGAGGCGGTGTCTACCACCCAACACGGGGCGCAGGCCACGAACAATCTTAGACTGTTTTCCAGTTCTTTGTAGGGCGCACATACACTCACTCATACACACGTTCACACACTAAGAGCCACTATGGCCACTTAAAACACCAATTAACCTAACAAATATGACTTTGGGATTTGGGAGGAAAGTGGAGTACCCAGAGAAAATATTGGGACTGTGGTAGCCTAGCGGTTTACTGGACTCCCACAAAATCCCACATCTGCCAAGTTGCCATAGTTGGGTCCTTGAGCAATCCTTAACCCATAAATTGCTGGGATTGTAGGGCTATATGAGTTGTAAGTCGCTCTGGATAAGGGTGTCTGCTAAATGCTGGAAATGTGAAATGTAAAACCCCTGCAGACACAGGGAGAACATGCAAACTCCACACAGACCCTGATACGGATCGACCTGGGGATCTTGGAACTGAGAGGCATGCTCTTATAATAAATGTAAAAATGTAGTGCAGGTTCAGATGACGAACAAATACGCTTAATTAGAATTAGAAGACGACGAATTCGTACGTGTATGCGTAGTTACACCGACTGGCCATTAGATGGTGCAATGAGAACCTTTAGGTTAAAGTCTGCGGCACCAGCAAGAATGAACCATCGCACATCGATCTGTAGTCCAAAACAGTTAAAGGTATTGCATTTAACTATTGATTAGTGTTTTTAACCGATGTATGCTTTAATATATAATGAATATAATTGTGTATCCTAAAATATTTTTGGAGTTATAAGAAACACTACTTCTACTTTGTAACTTTGTACTCAAACTGGTTACTGAAAATGCACTCAATGTTTTCTGATCTCTTAAATGCTAATAGCCTTGGAACTCTACTTGGAAAGCAACTGATTTGAACCCGTATTGTGTAACAATTTATATTTCTAGTTTAGGTAGTTTAGGTTGTTGGTTTTATTGCTTAAATAAGAGTTTAGTTTTCTTCAGCTGATACCAGAAATGTCTGCTTGATTGTAACATAACTTTCAGGGCCGCGAGGGACCTAAAGGAAACCCACATCAACATGGAGATAATTAAAAGAACATGAAAATGATCACAAAGGCAGCAACCTGGGTCACTGGACGTGCGAGGCAACAGTGGTAACCACTTGTGTCCTCTCCTGTGTTCTATAGTTTTTAGGTAAATAGCCCATGGAGGTCTATACTTAACATTTCCATGTTTTTTTAACTCATTGCAATAATAATAGAAACATGGCCAGTCTTCTCTTTAAATGTAGTAGAGAGAAATGAAATATAATATGTATTAATATATATTTTTTTTAATTTGATGATTTTACCCAGTCTGAGTGGCTGAATATGAAACATACTTTTTAAAAAAGCACTTTTAGGCCATTGATATCTTCCGTGGGATTTAAACATTATTTGAATATAGTTATTAAAAATGTCAGTTTTGCTTTTACAGAGTTATAAAAATTCTGCTTATATCCCTGACCATACATAGAACTGTAAGACTGATGGCAACTCTTGCATTTATGACCGCCCTTAAACGTTTTTAATTCCAAAAGCACGTGACTCAAGGATGTTACACTTACTTTAGCTCGTATAATTCTACTATTGGGAACATTTAGGAAACATGCAAACATTTGTGCCAAAATGGAATAGTGGAATATACAATGGAATATTTTCTTCTTTCCTGGTATGGCAAGAAGGAGTGTGCTGGTTTCCAGTAGCCAGGTCATTGATCTTACAGTTCTGCTGATGCAGTGAAGGGGAAAACACCCCCAACTCGTTTAGTTCTGTACGGGCAATGCAGAGGCTCAACCCCCAAAGAACTGCAGTGCTCTGTCTTATACTGCGCTCTGCAGCAAATGCATCATCACATCTCAAAGCGAGAGAAAGAGCTATGAGACCGAGAGGTACAAATGTTTGTTGCGTTCATCCCTTAAGAAGATCCATACATTTCCACTCAACATCTGTTAGGCTCGCATTCTCTGCAGTTTACATTATGTGGGCGTTGTGCCGTTGCTCATTGTTATTCTCCATGCTCTGCATACCATAGCTGCGCGAGCAATCTTGCTATCACATTGTGCTTGGACAGCGTATGGGCCTAATGCTACATCAACATACAGTTTATATTCCATACCTACCAAAAGCCTGACAGTCATAATTATTTTCAGCCAAGCACTACATTTAGTTTCCTTCTGAAACATTTTCCAGGCCTGATTATGACATGGTATAGTGCAGGGCATTTAGGCAATCATATCACCATTTTCATTTTTTTTTTTTTACATTTATCGCCATTTTGTCCCACTGCAATTACACAGAAAAGAAATGACTTGATACTGAATCCACAGCAAAGGATTTTGATTGATTTATTTATGTATTTATTAACATTGTTACAAAGCTCATACCATTCTTAGCTATAATACCCAAATAATAATACGAGGTACGTTATTAATTTAACTGTGCTTCAGAAATAAATAACATTTAATTGAATCAAAGACACGCATGAACCTTTTTTTAGCAATCAATCAATCAAAATGTGTTTATATAGGGCTTTTTACAACGGAGCATTGTCTCAGAGCAGCTTTACAATCTTATCTTAAAAGGCCAATCCCAAATTGAGCAAATCTAGGGCAACAGTGGTAAAGAAAAACTCCCTGAAAGTAGAAGGAAGAAACCAAGACTCAAAATGGGACCCGTCCTCCATGGGTGGCCTAGATGTTAATTAGGTAAATAATTAAAAGTATGATAAAGCATTAGTAAAACTGAGTAAGTGATTTTAAATCAATATTAATATTTAAGTTTAAGTTCAAAAATGTGTTATATAGATTCACTGGTGCTGGAAGGGTAAGATTTTATATGGGCATCTTGTATATTGCAAATATTTATTTTTATGTTGGTGTATATTGCTGAAATTGCAAAAAATATACATATTAAACATGTTAAACGATGCACAGTGCATTTGTTTGTGCAGAAACCTGTTAATTATGTAAGATTTTTCAGATTTGTAGTGTCTTGTGGTGCATCTGAACTATTATACCAGAATAATGTTTAGCTATAAAACGGGTAAATCATGGGTGCAAAAAATGATTACCATAATTACTGATAACACCCAGGTTTAGTTTGATGTGTACAGTTGAAACATTGTGTACATTGATTGTGACGTTCAAGTCATAACGGACAAATTCCTCTAACGTTCTATGCCCGCTTATTCCAATTCAGGGACTGTCTGGCAGAATCGGACACGTCTCTGGAATATGGGAGAAACCTGAGTACCCGGAGGAAACCTATGCGAATGTGGGACTCAAACCCAGGTCTCAGGAGTTCTGAGGCAACAGCGCTAATTACTGGATCAGCGTGCAGCTCATAGGCCAAACTCGTTCTGCCTGAACTGATAATACACAAACAGCTGTACTATGTGGAACAGTGATTTGACATTCACAGTCCATGCCTACTGGGACAAATTCTTCAGTTGGGAAATGAAATACAGTTTGAGATGTGGGCTATGGAGGTGGCCTGCCCTATAAAATGCTGATTTGATGCATTGTGTACTGGCCAACTTGCACTTTCATTAAAATATTTCTAATAAAAAAGCCTGAAGACGATACATATAACGTTTCAAACATTTATAAATTGTTAGAATGACTTAAAATCAATCATTTAAATAATAATAAATAGCTTAGATGGTGTCGTGGCAATGTACTAGTTCACCACATTGAGGATAGAGAATTGATGGAACTGTTGTATTAACTGGTCAGATCGCAGACCTTACAAACAATTAAGGCAGAAATCTTGGAATTTGACAGGGTTTATGAACCCTTTCCTGCAACACTGGGGTACAATTAATTCTCTGACATAAAGATGGGTTGGAAATCCTTTCAGTTTTGTTTTCCAGTTAGTGTTTGCTATGTAATTTATTATTAAATATAAATAAGATTTTTATAGAGTACCTTTCAAATCCGTATATAACCCTCTATAAAAAAATCAAAACATTCAATCAAGCAAATCATTACAAAAAGAGGCATTTTTGTACGTCTGTATAGCATCTTAAATAATTTCACTTTATTGAAGATTTCAGGAGACAAAATAGACTACTCTACATATGGGGGAAATTCAGTCAGCCTTAAAACATATTTGAATTTGAGCTTCCTTTGTTTCAAGTCCAGGCGTATCAGCATCACAAAGCCAGCAAAAGCCCCTCTGACTCACTGTCTAGTGACTGCTCTAAGGTTTGCGAAAGGAGATCTGAGGGAATTACACTTTACTTTGCGCATTAATAAATGAATACGTTGTTTGTAGGTAATGTGAGAATTAAAAATATGTAAAACAGTTTTAATGTAATTGTACCAGATGTACGCTTTGCTAAATATAAATTCAAAATTTTTCTCTTGCTGAGCTTTTAGATTAGACTTTGGAATCGGCTTTCAGCGATGAAAGAAACGCATTTGATCTCAGCCGAGTGTTTTGATTCCCCACTACATTGTGTTTTAGTAAAGTGGTACACTTAATGCTATCAGTGCTCCAGCAGACAAGCGCACTAGATGGCAGCTACTTTATTAGGGTTTATACTGAACGTGGCACATAGCCTGAGACACAGCTGCAGTCCCTGAGCATGCCAGGGCAGCACTGATGTATCTCTTATAGCCATGCTGTCACTGTCAGAGCTGCTTTTAAAAAATCAGCTGCTGTTTACTGCCAGGGGTGATATGGTCTTACAGGTCATCTGGTCAAAGGGCAGACCAAGTAGCGATAGGAAGGGAGAACAAAATATACAAAATAAAGGAATTTACAATATGTGTATATTAGAAGTGAGTATCTGTGTATCTATTTAATTAGTGGTATTCAAACAAATGTAATTTGGAATAGAATATAGGTATTTTTTATTGCCTTTTCTTTTGAATTACACTGTAATATACAAAACAACATACAATGTATTTGTATGTATCAAAGTTTAAATGCTATTCTTTAAAGACACAAACATTCAAATAGAAAAATACAATTTTTATTTTACATTTTGTAAAGCAACCAAAACAAAGCATTCCATTTTACCCCACTTACCCATGTTCAGGGCTGAGAGGTGAGACCTGGAGCCTAGCCTAGCCTGGAATTCACTGGGCACAAGCAGAGGAAGGGCCAGTCTATCGCAAGGGATAAATGCACCACATCAGAACTGGAACCCAGGCCCTTAGGAACTGCCATTTCCAGAAAGTACCTCTTACCATATAATAATTAGATGATACCTTGGATCGTTGAAAAATGTGTTTGTAAAAGTTGTACTAGCTTGTTCTTGTTAATAGGGCATTAATTGTCATTCGCTAATGACATTAGTGAAAATAACATGGAAGGAAATTGAAATGTTAGGAAAACTATCCTATCTGTTGCTTCCCCTAAGGCTTGCTGAACCAGCCTTGGCTGGTTTAAGACTCCCAAGAACATCAGACATTAAAACGTTTGTGAAAAATCTTCATACACCACAGGGTGGTTAGTTTGCAGATTCAGAAATAAGTTTGTTTGTCAAGCTGTCTTTAATGGCAAGCGATTTCCCACAAAGCTTACAGATTGCCATCTTTTGAGCAACATCTGTCTTTTTAAAGCCAAACCACCTCCATGCAGATTGTTAACACAGCAAATACAGCATTGCGGATGATAAATATCACACACCCCTACTCTCGACGTTAGGGTCATTTTTGGGCCCTGCATGTCCTTGTGTCTGCGTGGGTTTACTCTTGGTACCGGGTTTCCTCCCACAGTCCAGTGATATGCATGTTTGGTTAATTAGTTACTCTAAATTGGCATTTACTTCTGTGTGTGCGTGTGTGTGTGTATACAGTATATATAACTAGAGATAACCTTGCTTGTAGCTTATGTGGCATTCTGACATTTTAAAGTTAAGACAAATTACTCCAAATTCACTCTAGTAATGACTCATCACTCTACACCCATTTGCACCATGAGATGCTCAGACGCTGCTCCAAAACAAATGTAATTAAATTATAAAAACTGTATTTTTCATAAAATGTCATAAAAGAGACAGACATTAAACAATGTCAAAGTTATTAAATACTGTTAAAATATACATAAATAATAAAATATACTGCAAATACTGTAATGTATGATTTTTTTTTTTTTGAAAATGGGTACACTGGACCAGCCACATCCTCCTTCCTGGGCCACTGATAGCATATCTATATTTAAAGAAAACCGCTTTTTCACAACATCAGATTTTATTAGTAAAACTAATCCTGGTATAGTTGGTATGTAAAAAAAAACCAAACATCAGCCAGCTGTAGGCTTTAGTCGGTGAGATTTACAGTACAGTAAGCAGTGCTGAATGAAACCTGATGTCCGTGGCTGAGGAGTTGCATGGGCCTCGCAAGGTGACGAGTTTCTGCGGCAGTATACTTGCTGATTGCTTCGTTCTCACTCCTCACAACAACCAGCTAAGACACTGCCAGAGAAACACTCACAGTAGCCAGTCCTCCTGATGTCTCTTTCTCTTCCCATATCCTCATCCTTTGATTGTTATGTCCTCTGAATTTCTGTTTGTTTAGAGATCATTATTTCGTGGACTCCTTTATGATGCGTTTGTCCTACTTCCTGGAAGTCTCTGTCCCAGTTCAGCGAATAATTTGAAGCACTTGAAGCACGAGTGCATAGATTTCATGTAAATCTGGTAGATCTTTTGAGTGTTGAGGACGAGACTTCTCTCTGTGGGGAAAAAGTACATGATTATATTTAATGAAAGTGACACATAAGGATGGGCATTTGTGAAGCAAGTTAAAATGATATACTACAATTAACTACGACTAGACAGCTAGAAATACTGGCTCAAAGATTAGTTTGGAAAAAAAAAAAATCAAACAACCAATTTCTATTTTTTTTTTTTCTATTTTTCTAGTTTTTCATTGCAACCTTTATATGACCTGAGATCCAGTTTAATCTTTAAAAAGATAACTGATAGGAGAACCAGAGCCAAACTTTTATTGACGCTTTTATTGGTCTTCCAATCATTTAAGTGTGTGTGCGTGTGTGGGTGCATGTGCATTTGTGATTGTGAGAGGAAATGTCAGCTTGTGTATAAGTGGGTGCCTATATTCACTTCTTAATTACAAAACAGTCTGACCCTGTAAATACAACCCATTCATTCTAGAAGCTTCTGGGTATCTAGAATGACGTTTTTTTTTTATTTTATTTATTATTTTATTATATTGGTGGTGGTGTGTGTGTATGTATGTGTGTGTGTGTGTGTGTGTGTATGTATATATATGTGTGTGTGTGTGTCGCTGAAATGGCTACTGATGCTGAAAGCAAATAAACAA